>CM050405.1:62672607-62987607 GCA_027580255.1 Therioaphis trifolii | reverse complement strand
TAAAATAATATTAAAACAAAAAACTACCTCGAACCGTCAGTCAATGCCACGTGATTATTCTGCAAGGTTTATTGCTCATGCTGATGTGTAGGTCAACCTATGATCTCATTTTATCTATACTTATAATCAGCTGTAAGGGTGGTATGTTGAATATAACGTCCCGTCTCGTCGTTTTCTATTTATATGTATATCTTAATATAAAAATATACTCTATATTTATGTAGCTTAATATACATTTCTCGGTTGGCCATTCTGTTTATAAAATTTTAATTTTAATTCAATTAACATAGCTGTGTAAAATGTGATTGTTTTCGCTTTCGTCAGAAACGTTGAATGATGCTTTGTTATATTTCAAATGTTTTACTGTTTACGCAGTACAATACGCTATAATATATACTAATATTAACTAGGAACGAATTGAACTGTTACACTTTAACTGATTCGTAGAAGGAATATTATATTTTTTAAATATGGTCATCAAAAATACGCGTACAAAGTTTAGAGAAATCCGTAATAATTTTCAATTCTTAATGTTTACCACGCAATCATATTTTGATCACTATCTAGATTGTCATAACTACGATAAATACAACGTTAAAATCGATGTATCGTCTTATAGCATTGCGATTAATATGGCGGAATCGAATAACACCCATATTAGCAAGTTTCGGGGAAGAGAGATTGAAAATATTTTTAACACACAAATATAAAAAAAAATTTAAAAAAAAACCGGTAAGTGAGATGATGGTGGTACAAGTTCGTCCTACGTCCCTTCGGTCCTCGGACAAGATATTGGTGATGAATGTATTAAGTTTTAAAGAAATGATGACTCATTTCTTTAGTATAAAACGATTCTGAGCAAAGCTTCAGTGTAATATAATATATTATTATTTAAATACTGTTTACGTATTTTACGGTTATTTATATAATTTTTTAAATGCTTGGAAAAAAAATCTTGAGTCACGATTATTGATATTTTTTCGGTATTGATAGTTTAGTATAAGAGTAAACTTGTATTAAAATTTCAGAACTTTCAAACAAATACTCAATATTTCATTAGAAATAAACTTAAAATAAATCAGGCAATATCGTAAAAAATCGTATAATAATTTATTAAAGTGTGTATAAAAAAAAATCCTGAGTCACGATTTTTGAATTTTTGTTAGGATAATCAGTTAGGTATATGAGTAAGGTCATATTACATTTTCAGAACTTTTTGTCAAATATTTAAAATTATATTACATAAAAACTTTCAAACAATTTGGTAAATTAAAAGTTCTACATTTAAGTCAAAAGTGCTATAATTGTTCTGAAAATTTTGTCCAATATAAAAAAGTATGTATTTGATATTGGATAAAATTTTCAAGTTTCTAGCTTCAATACTTTTTGATTTATGACTAAATACCTAAAATCTGAACAGTGAAAATCTCGTTTACGGCGGATTTTTACCGATTTCACCGTTTTTATTCAGTTTTTCGATCGTTATTCTTGATTACTGGAAAAACTATGGAGATTTTGGAAAAATGACCTCTTTAAAGTACCATCTCAGTTTAATTTCGAATCTAAAAAGTTGCTGGACGAAACTTTTGGACTAGGATTTCTATACGAAAAAGTTTTTACAGAAAAAAAAATGAAAAAAAAATAATAATTATCATTGTAAAACCATAAGATCCTTCGCTTCACTCAGAATCTAAAATGTTTGATGTTTTGACGATTAAGCTATAAAGTTTTATAATATAAAATGTATACTACTTTTTTACACGGATTGCAAGAGGGAAACAATCATGTTCATGCAACCATCACTGACGTAAATTTCCACGTGTGTGTGTGTGAGTACTCGCATATTACCGATAATTTTCGTCGTCTCGCGTCGGTGATATTATTCATTATTATTATCATCGCTGTTGCGTACGTCCTTTCATCCGGCGATCGCGCTCTCTCGGCGATTTCGACGGCGGCGCAAGCCGATACCTACCGCTTTATATTATAGGTATATGGTATATACGTGTGTATGTCTGTATGCACGCGCGTACAATAACATTTTAATACGCGCGTGTATATTACCTATTATTATTATTATTATTATTATTATTACTGCGTTTTATAACGTGTATATGGGCGCGAGCGCGCGCGCGCGTTATTACGACCGAGCGGCGCGAAGGCGTGCCGCCGGTGCTCCCTTTGTCGGGCCACTTATTATTATTAGTGAAATTGATATCGTACACCGTACAGGTGCCCCGGCGTCGATGTATTATAATATTATATACGTACGTACATATACATTTCAAGCGGACGCCCGACGCGAAACAATGGAAAACGTGATCGAAATATACGCGTATTATGCGTGTGGCGTGAACACACGACGTCCGTAAAAACGTATAAAATAATATCCGTTTTCGCTGTCAGCAGCCGCCGCGTTCAATAATAATAATAATAATAATAATTGGCGTCCGTCGCGGCTGCCGTCGACGTCGACGTACGTCGCCTCGTCGTGACGTCGCCTCATCGTGACGTCGTCGCCGCGGCCGGACCGATCGCACGAGAACGTCCGACGCTCGCGGCGCGTGAGTACCGCTTACACGCGTTGTTATTACTCCATCCAGCCGACGACGGGCACAGCAGAGCGGAACGAAAATCATAACGCGGCCCGGCCCGGCGACAATGTCCGACGAAACGGTATTGACTGGGGGTTAGGTTATACGACGGGAACTTACGCACACGAACAGACACGCTCTCTTCAAAAACCACCCCGAACGTCAGGCCCGAATACGGAGGGGTAGGGTTCGGAGTTTCGTCACCCCTCCCGCCGAAAGGGCGAGTTTAAAACTTAAACACCGATGGACCAAAAATCATGTGAAATATACAACTGCATATAAGTACATATTCAGTGGCGTAGAAAGACTTGTTAGCGCCCCCGGCCAACCTAGAAAAATGCGCCTTTTAAACGATTAAAAAATTGACGAAAATACGAAATGATATATTTTAACATATATTTTGTATGTATTATATAATTAGGTAATACAACATTATATAATTATCAGTTATTATTACAATGTAAATTTCGAACTTTAACAATTTTCTTTTCTTCCATTAAGGCTAGAGAATTCATCGATGATTTCGTCATATGAAATTTGTCTAGAAAATTCATGTTCTATGGATAAAATTGCCATGCTTGTTAGTCTCTCTTGTCCAATAGTTGATCTTAAGTAATTTTTTATTAGTTTAAGTTTACTAAAACTTCTTTCACAACTAGCAGTTGTTACTGGAATAGTGAGAAATATTCTTAACGCTATTTCTATGTTAGGATAAATATCTTGTAAGTTTTGTTTATGAATAAATTTTAATAAATCAATCGGTGCAGCTATTTTGAAATTGGTCATCGGTGCAGAAGCCTGGTGTTTAAAACATTCCATTTCAGAGCAAAGCTCGAATCCATTGAGGTCCTTGTCGTATTTGATTGCTAAATCGTTGGTCCATTTTTTAATTTCATCACATATTATATATATATATATATATAACTCTTCTTCTACTTGTGGGTTACGGCCTTCAAGACCATCCCTGTAAACAAATTTGCCGCCATCTTCACCTATCTTGTACATTTGGTTCTACTGTTTTTATATCTTTTTTAATACGATCCTCCCATCGTAAACGTGGTCTGCCTAACGGTCTTTTCCCAGTCGGATTTCCTTTAATAACCGCTAACCGCCTTAATCAATGAATCCTCTTCCCTCCGAGCATTTTCAGCCCACATTAATCTTTTTCTAGTAACTTCTGTTGTAATATTTGGTTTTTGAAATAGGTTCTTCGGTTCATCATTGTGGCGTATCCTCCATTCCCCAGTGTCAGAATCGATACATGGTCCATAAATTATTCTTAGAATTTTCCGTTCAAACACTGCAAGTCTTGTTTATTCTACATTTCTTAGAGTCCACGTCTCAGAGCCATACATAATAACACTACTGGCCTCATCAGAGTCATGTATAATTGTATTTTTAATTTTGTCGACAAGATTTTGGAGCCAAACATACTTCCGAAGCCAAAATAGCATCTATTTCCCATTTGTATCCTAGTGTCTATTTCCGTTTTAAGTTCATTATCTTGTGTCATTGTGGATCCTAGGTACCTATTTAAAATGTGGCACCCTCTTAAACTTGTGGTGTTCTACTTCTACAACCTCTTCTTGTCGGTATTCTCTATTTCTTCGTCCACATATTCCGTCTTTTTGTCGTTGATTTTAAGACCACATTTGCCTGCTATATTAATATTAATATCCTAAAATATTCTGTTTCAAGGTATATAAATTATTTCCTAGTAGGGCTAAGTCATCGGCGTATGCTAGTAATCCTATTGTCGTGTTGCCTATCGTAACTCCATCGAGTATATATATATATACATCTACAAAAGGCCGTACTGAGCTTCTTCCAATTATTGAAACGATTTTTTTTTTTTTTTTTAATTCGCCAACTACAAATGTGTGGAACAATCGGAACACCCTACTTCCCCTCCGCAAAATAATTCAGAGTGCCTGTATTACGTAATAATCGTATTATACCCCTTGGAACCGAGATCGGTGAACTTACGTAGTACGCGTGTCATTTAATGACCCGACCACCCTCGACACCCTTTTCGTAAGATTTTACGCGCATCATTCGCGCGCTCGACTACGACCGCGTGTTTTAGTAGGAGGCGTAGACGCTATCGCTACAGTCGGTCCTCTAAGGGCTGAAACACACGACCGGCATTCGCCGGCCGGTGAAAAATAAATGTGTTCACACGAGGACTCGCCGGCCGGCGAGTTTCGTATTTTAATCACCTGGTAGAGTAAATACAATGTTTACAGTATTTTTCAAAAGTTTTGATACACATATATATGTGAATATTACAACTTACCGCAATGATACATGTTCTATCTTGAACATTCATTCTACCTTGAATTACATTAAAAATAAACACCAATGAGAAATAAATACTCACAGAAGGTACAGTGAATGATATTTATTTTATGAGAACAAGTACCTATCATCATTTTATTGTTTACGTAAACTCAATCTTCGCTGTTAAATACAATATCATGGTTTTTAAAATGTGTATAGGGGCATGGCCCCATATTTAGAATGAGTTTTCGAGAGAGGGGCAATAGGGAGGTAGGACAAGAAATAAGTTTAAGTTTTAAAATCTTCGAATCGGGCATCAAAATAATGTAAGAAATGTAACAAATTTCGGGACGCCGGCCGGCGAAACGGCCGGTCGTGTGTTCACTCCAATCATTTTATTTTATAATTTGCTGGGAACCGGCGGTTTTTTCGCCGGCCGGTCGCCGGTACTCACCAAGCCTGGAAAATGCACCGGCCGGCCAGTTCTGACGAGAACTAGCCGAAAAGCGGTATCGTCTGTTTACTCTAATCTAACTCGTTGTAAAAAGAAACCGGCCGGCGCTTGTCGGCCGGCGAAAACCGGTCGTCTGTTCGTACCCTAACTTCCCAGCCGTATCGTTTTATGTAAGAGCTCGGTGACGTCTTTGCCGAAACACGATTGTATCATGAAGTGAACTACGTTTCTAACACAAATCCACGCGAGTACTTATGTTAACAACACGCTAAACAGATTTATAAACGAATCAGGCCGCGTGCACATTGATGATGTGATATAAATCCGGATTCTTTGAAATTCCGAAAATTTCGGATTTCGGATTTTATGCTATAAAATCCGGATTTCGGTTAGTTTCGAATTTTAAATCCGTATTACGGATTTTCGGATATCAAAATCCGAATATTTGCGTTTCACATTGTGGATTTTGGTATTCTTAATCAGAAAATCAAATTTGCGATTCTGACTGAAATGGTTTTACAATGATTTTTAATTTCATTATATTTTTTAATTTTTTTATCTGGAGACACTTTTTGCTCAACATAAATGTGTCCAAAAGTTTCATTCATCAACTCTATAGACCGGAAATTTTATGTGGATGGTACTTTGAGAGTTTATTAAGTGCTCATCTCAATAGTTATTCCTGGTGAGAGAAAAACACCCTAAAATGGAGCAAAAACGGTGAAATTCCCCATAAACGACATTTTCATTAAATCAACTTAAGTAATTTCGTCATTATAAGTTATGGATAAAACAATACTAATTTAATGTTTTAAAATCCAAAACCCGGATTTTTGAAATTCTGTTAATCCGGATTTTTTCCCCATTACTAGTGTACATAGGTAAACGGCGAGAGACAAGTTTGTATTCATCGAGGAGCGTTATTTTTCAACCACGCGGTGTACGTTTTTTTAACGGCAAAAAAGAAATATTGTTTACACACTACTCAGTGGTATTTCGTCTGTTCTGCGAGCGATCGGTATACCGTGCGGTAGGTCATAAGTTGCCGCAATCACCAAACGTCACCGCATGTCTATGCATTTTCAACTTTTTGCCGTGCGGTCACATTAAATTTGAATACGGCCCGTAAAATAGCGAAAACGTGAGCCGATAAAAACATCGGTATCGCTGGTAATACGTTTCGGTTCGAACGCGGTATGGCGCGTTTTATTGTGTGACGCGCGGACGTAAATAGCGCGACACAAATCGGCAAGGTACACGGTGTTAACACTGTGTGAGCCCTTTTGACGCGTAACTAAATCCGAACACGGTCAACCCACTCGGCTGTCGTTGGCCACTATCATGATCTCTGTACACATTTCCGTGTTAATCAATATGTCGGAAATTTTATTCCGACGCGCCGTTCGTCAGGGGTGTGCCTAGAAATTTTTTTCGGGGGGGTTCAATATTTTTACTAACACGTAACTATTTTAAGTGTATAAGTGTATTTATTTTACTAGATAATAGATATTAATTGGCCATATATACAATATTCAAACAACATACATATGTCAGATCGAGTCATATTATTCAATAGTAATATTAAAAAAAATAATAATAATTTATAATACATTAAAATAAATTTTAAATAATTTTTCGAGATATATATATATATATATATATATAATTAGTTATTAGATAATATAAAAAAAAATCATAGAACGAATCCTTGTCTTCGAGGTATTAAAGCGAACCTTCTCACCACTTCATTAGGATCAACGTTAATTTCTTTTTGAATTGAAAGAAGAGCTAACCCAGTTAACCGATCTTCGCCAATTGTGTTGCGCAAATATGTTTTGAGACGCCGTAAAGTAGAAAAGGTCCTTTCTGCATTCTGGCGTTCGTCAATATACACGCGGCCTAAGGACATTTCGGATTCAAAGGCGTGTCCCCGAAAAAGCATTAAAAGGTGACATCGAAAAATTAATGAATAGTAAATCTCGAAAATTCTCCGACGACTCATTAGGAATTTATGGATTAAAAGAAAAAAAAAACAAAAACCTAAAATTTAACCGAATGATTTGTATCTTATTATACACACGCACACACACACACACACACATATAAGACACGAATGAAAAAATACAAGTACTTCAAATCACCGTTTATTATACAGCGCTTAAAATATATATTTATATATGGGTATAAACAGTATGATGAGTTGAGGAGTTCGGTGGAAATTCAGAGGTTTTAATCATAACACGATTGACCAGCGATTTGAGTACAAGTACACCGAAAACCGTATATAATTCATTAAAATTATCCGCGCAATGAAATTAATTTTTGATTTCCTTTTTTCATATTCGTGAACTTATCGTTTCGTTTCATCACGAACCGAAAACACACGATTTTACGTTTCGTGGATGGAATGGACATTTTTTTTTTTTTTTTGTGAAACGGACACTATTTTATAATTAATTCTGCACAACGCGTTTCACAATAATTCTAGTAGCCAACACACCGACGTGATATTAAACAAATTATTTCAATATAATTTCTTTTCCATCCAACAACATTATTAAAAATAGGTAAAAATACAAAACAAAGTAATTGCGTTTTTGTGTTAAATTCATAGACTGGTCCGTAGACTAGGTCACTAAGACTATAAGATAATGATTATTTTTTTTTTTCATATCTTTATAAGTAATTGTAAAAATTTCTTTGTCTACATTCATATAAATACGATCAATCATAATAATCACAATGATCTTAATACAATCAAAATATGGCCATGATTATGTTTCGTGTGAAATTGTTATTGCATGCTCGACATTTAGAGAGAAAATTACTATCACAAATATTACGTTTGGATCAAATGAAAGCTTATGAACCGAAATATGTACGTCGATCACTTATGCGAACAGCACATTTCACCGATAGAAGTTTTTCCAGTATGAAGTCGGTTGCTGAAACCGTTTATCAAAAAATACTTACAACTAAACATTATTGTTAATGGTAAAAAAAAGCATACTTTTATATGCAAATAACTTAAATATTTCTATATTTTTTAATCGCGAGGTAATAATATAAAATGTACCTATCTACATGGAACTACAGCCTACAGAATTTTTTTTTAACAGTAAATTTCTATCAAGATGATTTAGATTTGATCATCGATAAAGATAATTGAAATTATATTCTTTTTCCGATTGGTGTCCATAGACGATTTGAATATTGAAATGTTGAATATATCAAATACAGAAAAACTAAACAAATTGTCACACATTATCGATGACATTACGACATTACACATTATCTTTGTTAGAGTTCTATAATAATATATTCGATTAAGATACAAGCCGAGAGTCCTAGGGTAATGAGAGTCAGGAATCTAAAATCTACCTTTTTTCGGCACGTTATTTACATAATATTGTACAAATAAAATGGAGTAATAAACTATGACCATTGTAAACTCACACGTCATATTCTCGTGTACATATCAGGTATGGGAAATTTAAATGTGTAAATTAAATAATAATGTAGGTCGGATAAAATATTAATAATAATAATAATAATAATATATATTTTATATAAATTACTTATCGTCTAAAAAAAAAAAATTATTTCCAATATCCGAACTTTTGTGTGTCCGAACTAGATGCAGTCCTAATTAGTTCGAATAATCGAGGTTATATATATATTGATTTTAACTCGAAAAACAGAAAATCTACCCCATTGGTCATTTTTCAACCCTTTTGCGGCGTGTGAAGGGGTTGAGTTATCAAGTCCAAATTTTTACGGAATCATTATAATGTAACTCTTAACATAAAAATAATATGCTACGAGTTGATTTCAAATATTACTCGTATTTTTTTGCCTCTATAATAGGTTGGACCACTCTAATGTATATAATATAAATGTGTGTAAATATTACATACGACTTACTCGTAATATAATATAGTATCGAGTCGAGAGGTAGGTACATCAGCGCGCGCACGCGAAATATACTCGAGAGTCGAGGACGTCGTGTACGTACACGCGTGACGCGTACAACTCCTATAAAAGTATTAAACCGACAGGTAAAAGTGTGTCTCAAACACCCGGTGTCGGGTGGTGCGCGGAATAGACACAGAGGACGTTTAAGATAATATGCGCCAGCTCACGAGAACGGTGCATTTTAAAATGATATTGTATTGCACTACGTCAATAAATATATAACAGATAAACACTCACACACACGCACAGGTATA
Source organism: Therioaphis trifolii (assembly GCA_027580255.1). NCBI lineage: Eukaryota > Metazoa > Arthropoda > Insecta > Hemiptera > Aphididae > Therioaphis > Therioaphis trifolii. The sequence goes on along the minus strand of CM050405.1, from coordinate 62,978,050 downwards.
TAATATATACACGTAATGTTATTACACAGGTATATGCGGGCAAATGTACTCGAGACTGTCGTCGGTATATACAGTAGAAGCTGCTTATTAGAAATACTTTGGGACCAAGGTAAAATGTGTCGATAAACCGATTGTTTCTAATAAGCGATTGGTTTGGTTTGTACTATGAAAAAAAAAAAAAATGAAAAATACGCGTAAAATATATGTGTTTATGTATATTTATCTATGTAAGTATATTGTATAATTTAAAAAAGTATGTTCAAATGTATATATTTTACTATATTATTTAAAATTTTTATCTATATTAGTTCGTTTTTTTTTTGCGTCGAGTAACTCCATGACCATATTTTCATACGAGTATTGCTGTTCAAAACCTATTTCATCCACACGATGCTGGACGACACTTCTGAGGACATTTAGAGCTTCTACAATTGCCTGAAAGCTTCTAAAATGTGCCTAAATTTGTTTCAAATAACCGATGTGATGTTTCAATAATCCGATTTATTTTCAATGTTCTAATGTACGGTCGATCCGTCCCGGAACTTGTTGTTTCAATAACGCGATTGTATCAATTATCCGTGTTTCTAATAAGCGGTTTCTACTGTATATATGTTACGGTAAATGATGTTATATCGGAAATTAACGTTATTCGCCGGTTATTTACGTTATTTACCTATGAGTGTGGGAATTATCGTTATTTTCTAGTGAATTACGTTAATAACCGTATGATTTGGGAAATGTTGATTTTATTTTAAAATAATGTCCAACGAGCAATGATTAAATGATCGCTAAACTAATTGTGGTACTAATTGGGTAAATCAATAAAACTTTATCGGCCACAGATAAGGTGGACACTGGGCCTGTAAGTATACAATTACTATACATATTATAACATTGGTATAGCCGTGGAGATTACATTTGAAACGTTGCCATTGCAAGACTGGTTGTAATAATAAACGTTGTGCCTGCCGTGGGGCTGAAAAATTATGTAATAGTAAATGTCATGCGAGTACAAATCGTAAAAACAAATAAAAAATAATAATGCATTTTTTTAAAAATTGTAGTAGGTATTTGAGATTCACGTGCATATCTAGTCTATAACAACAATTACCTGTGTATTTGGTCATTGATGTGATTATCCGGTTTATAACGATAATTAATCTACCCCATTCTGCCTCCTCATTCACTACCGAATGCCTCGCAATTTTAGAAGCCCTTTCAACCATTTCTGCCCTCCCCCCCAGTAGCTACCTCATAGTTTCCGATTCCTTATCATGTCTTCTCAGCCTCTCCTCCGATTTTTTCAATTCCCGCCCCTCTACCTTCTCCATCAGGATCAGGCAACTCCTATGTGAACTGACTCTTTCAGATTTTTTAGTTGAATTCCTTTGGGTGCCCAGCCACTCTGGTATCAAAGGAAACGAAATAGTGGACTCCATTGCAAAGTCTACCTCCACGTTCCGCTGTCCTTCTCCAACTCCAATTCCTTGGACCGATTTTTGCCCCTTATTAAAATCCCATATTTATCATTTATGGCACAACCAATGGAACAAACTAGCCCCCAATTATGCCTCATGGTACAAAAATATTTCTCCATCTATACCTTCTCATACTTGGTTTCAAAATCTCAAATTGAATCGTAACGTAATTACCTCTTTTTCACGCTTAAGATTCGGACACACTCTACTACCGTCACACTCTTATAAACTGTCTCTCAATGACTCGCCTTTATGCTTGTTACACGTCCACGATCCCAGTATCTTTGATATCTCACACATACTTTTTCACTGTCCCTCTTTGGCTCCCCAACGCAATATCCTCTTCGCCCCAATCCAATCTTTTAATGTCACTCTCGACACCCGATCCATTCTCTCTTCACAAATTGTACCAATGGCTATAGGTGAGTTGCGGCCCGACATGTAATTTACGTGTCGAAGACCGGTGAATTGCGGCCGGGTCATATTTTATCACTAAGTTAATTGCGGCCCGGGAAATTTATTTATTTTAAATTTTGTTTTTAAATTTTTCCATTTTTACATAAATTACCATACATTTTGCCATTTTTACATAAATAATAAAAAATAAAAAAAAAAACAAATTTTTGGGAGACGACTCAGCCAACCTCCTCGTGGTGTTTTCTGGGTAACGCTGATAGGCTGATATGAAGTGATAAATAAAATGTACATGTGTTTTATAAACAGTTATAACATACAATTTTTTATTAATACATGAATACTTTTATTTTTTATTATTTATTTTTTTTAAGACAAATATTAATATAAGTACGACAATTTATGCTAGAAAATACAAAATATTATGATGTTTATATACCATATATAGACATATAGTATATAATATATATTATATATATGTAATATATACATCATTGTATGGCCGCAATTCGTACGTATCTTTCATAAACCCGGGCCGCAATTCATATGTACCTCTCATAAACCCGGGCCGCAACTCGTACGCTATTTAGGGATTGGGCCGCAACTCACCAACGCCGGTACCAATAATCACTTCACTTATATCCTTCTTTAATCTGTCTGGTTTAAAAATTTAGCTATTGCATTACAAATTTGTCGTTAATTTTTAATATACTTTTATGTAATATCTTGTAAATACTCGTATAATAATTGTTGAAACTAATTGTTTACAAAGTTTCCATAAATAAAAAAAAAAAATAAAAGTAACGATAATTACCTGTGTATTTGGTAAATAACGTTAATAACCGGTGAATTACGTTAATTTCCATTTAACACCATTTACCGTAACATATATATAATATATATTATACAATATGCATATAAACAGGTGTGTGTTTCGTACGCGTTTGCGTCACTGCAACCATATATTATATTATAGGCATGCGCGTCTGAATGTGAAATTGGATTCAACCCCACAAACCTCACGCCGACTTGCTACCGTATTTCGCCCGTCTGCGTATACGAACGTGCATAATATCGTGCATAACAATATACGTCACAATAACGATACAGGTTCCACGAAAAGACACGTGCCGTATAACGTCGTCGTCGTCGTCGTCGTCGTGATAGTCTGATGCTGGCGACCAGAGTCGACTACCCCGCGCACCGTGTACACGCGTATAATGCGTATGCGAGTATAATATCTCATCGTCATAAAACTGTCCGTGTTATCGGCGTAGAGTGCGGCGATCGAGGATGAAAAATTCCAGAGAACCCTTTGGCGGTGCGGTAATGGAAATCGTTTACACGGTTCTGGTGGTCGACGTCGCAACAGACGACTGTGAAAACGCGCGAAGAGAAAGAGGAAGAGTGTGTGTGTGTGTGTGTGTGTGTGACGCTATTATCTAAATAGGTACCTATCCCTCAGACGCGGCAACGGTCGCGCTAGAGATAACGTCGGCGGATGCTGCGACGTGTGCGCCGCCACCCGAAAACGGTTATGTTCCTCGACACATCAACATAGTTACTATTTTTTTTTCCTCCTCTCCGCCACGCTCTATAACACTCCAATGGCGTTCGTGCGACGCATCTCCACAGATCTCTGTGTGTCCATATTGCCCGACCGGGAGCAATAACCCTTTGTTTTTACGACGCGTTTCTCGTTTTAAACCTCTCCGGGTCCTTTCAGTCTGTTCTTATCGCAGTCGCTCTCTTCCCTTTGACCGGCGCGTCCGTCCGTCCGTCCGACCGACCGGCGGCGTTGTTGTTTCACTTTACATTATTATTACGATTGTCTTATAGCTTCTGTGTAAACCTCATTACCATACGCGCGTGGTTCGATGTCATGTTTTATATGCACTCAACTCGTGAATCAACATTTTATATGCATTATAAATACACCTATTCACTATTAAAAACTTTCCAGAAAACGTGGCACCCATTTTTTAATATTTTTACGTGATGACGATTAAGGACAATTTGATTTTCATTCAGATATCGTTTTTTTTGACAAAAGTCAATTTTATATCAATTGTTATAAAGATATTTTATAAAATTGTTCAATATATTTATTTTAATTATATAAATCAAATTATCAATTTTCACCGAATAAAGGGAACACGGGAACGAAATTAATTAATTTTTATTGTGTCGTAAAATTTTAATTTAAATAATGACGATTGAGGAATGATGGTTATCAACTTCATTATCAACATTACTCGTAATGAGAAATAAATACAAAGTAGGAGATACATAAAAAAATACATAAGGCAACCAACGTGTAAATTGGACCTAGAAGAATTGTGAAATTCATTATCATGGTAAAATAAGATCATAATGGGACCTATAGTATCTATTATAAAATGGAGAAATTTGTCTACCTTCACGCATTAATTTATAAATATCAAACTATAAAATATCGAAAATTTTGAAAAAAAAAAACGTGAAAGCGCTTGAAAAAATAAATGTTCATATGATTGTAATAATATAAATGTATTTGTATTACTTGTCTGATATAAAGTCAATGTGACGTATTTGCATTTTGAAATTTAAAATTATCATTTCATTTCGGAAGGTGAACTTACAAATGATCTATCGCAGTTCGAATAGTTCTAGACGAATTATTTTTATCGAAAATTACCACAACAATAGTGTGCATTTTTTCTCACAGTCACTTTATTTCTATATCGAAAACTAAAACTTTAAGTACTGCAATCACACGATGGTCAACCTGCGAGGTTTAAAACACAATAACCGGAAGATTTTATTATTTTCTCACCAACGATATGGATAATCACACGTTATTATATTTACATACAAAAAATGTTTTTGTGTGGTGATCTTAAACAATTAATATAATTGAGGCTCTCTAGTCTCTACGTGTTGGTACCATAATAGTTCTACGGTTTACAATGAAAAAGTATTGTTTTCGATACACAAATAATAACGTATACTCACTCATCATTTAATTATTTTCGGCTTCCTTAAGTGTATAATAATATACAAACGTCAATATATATATATTATTTATACGCGCGTATATTAGGGGTGTCCGCGAACCAGATTAAGAGGATAGTGTCCCTCCTACCCCGGGTGCGGGCACTCGCAGTGTACTTAAATATTTATTGATAATGTGATACTAGCCGAATAACCCGACATCGATCGTGTGTTAAATAATTATTTAAATATTACTGTTTCAAGCTATCAATAGGTACATTTTGTATACCCTCCTATCCACTGCCGAGAAATAGAGGTAAAAGACATGGCAATGACATTTTTTAAGGGAATGATAAAGTAATGAAAAACGAGTAAAAAAAAAAATCATGATATATTCATTTATATTTGGTCGAAAACTTTATTGCCGATTGAAGAAAAATACCTCTACTATACTCGAGAAGGTATTTGACATGGCTGAATGAGAAAAAAACGTTCTAAAGTTTCTTCGAAAAAGTAGGAAAACACGATACAGTGTATGCTATCGCTTCCGTACTCAGATCAAAAATAGTGAAATGAGCGTCAAGGGGGACGCTCGAAGAGGTCAAATGAACGACTTTACGAAAAAAAATGTGCAACAGTGTCTTCAGAAACGTGATTCGTAAAAAACGACCTGTTCTGTTACGCTATATATCGTCGTTGTGTAAGGCAGCGTTTCTCAACCGGAGGTCCGCGGACTCTGTGGGAAGGATTATGGGGTCCGCGAAAAAAAAGGCGTAATGGCGGAAAAAGTAAAATTTGTTGTATTTGATATATTTGTTATGGTTATTTGTGTAATTTTGTTGTGGTATATAGTTCAGACTTACGGGTTTACCTATCAACTGGGGAGCCATATTTAAAAAAATTAAATGCTTGCAAACAAGCCAAAGGATCGCATTAAAACTAAATTTTTAACTTAATGTGTATATACCTATGTTACGGTAAATGATTTTATATCGGAAATTAATGTTATTCGCCGGTTATTTACGTTATTTACCTATGAACGTGGGAGTTATCGTTATTTTCTGGTGAATAACGTTAATAACCGTATGATTTGGAAAATGTTGATTTTATTTTAAAATAATGTCCAACGAGCAATGATAAAGTGATCGCTAAACTAATTGTGGTACTAATTGGGTAAATCAATAAAACTTTATCGGCTACAGATGAGGTGGACACTGGGCCTATACCAGCGTTGCCATTGCAAGACTGGTTGTAATAATAAACGTTGTGCCTGCCGTGGGGCTGAAAAATTATGATGGGAGTACAAATTTTAAAAACAAATAAAAAATAATAATGAATTTTTTTTAAAATTGTAGTAGGTATTTGAGATTCACGTGCATATCTGTTCTATAACAACAATTACCTGTGTATTTGGTCATTGATGTGATTATCCGGTTTATAACGATAATTACCTGTGTATTTGGTAAATAACGTTAATAACCGGTGAATTACGTTAATTTCCATTTAACATCATTAACCGTAACATATATATAGATTGATACATTGTATGGCACATGCCGATTAAAATAAATAGACATTTCCAAATTTTTTTTTTGGATTTAATTATTTAATTTAATTTTTGTTAATTCGTATTTATCTTATGTCCGTAAAATAGCGGTGAGAGGTCAAGGGGTACTCGAATGAAAAAAGGTTAAGAAACGCTGGTGTAAGGGACTGTAGGTGCACGTTAGGATATCGTTCGACGTGTAAATGGATCGGAAACGCGATACGACTTTTGTACGAGCCACTCGCGTCGTCCACAACAGACGGACGACGACGGAGTTGAAAAAACGCCGTGCGTGAGAATCAAATAACGCTGGCGCACACGCGTGAAGTGAAAAATACAACCGAAACAACGATACCTAATAATAATAATGGTAATAGTAATAATAATAATATTCTAATCGGCCGCCGCGTCGATGGACTTCCGTCGCCTCGGGTCCCGGCGGCGCGTTTATCGTCGCGCCATTAGATTATATAACGTTTACGCCGCCGTCGTGTAATGACGTTATCGTGTATCGATACGTGTATTACGTACGGTAAGTGCGTTTACGAAAAACGATGTAATTTACGGCGCGGAGCGGAGAAGATTTTTCGAGTGAATCGAAACTATAAAAAAAAAAAAAAATCAAAAGACGCCGCGCGTGTATATTACGTATTATTATTTATTATGATGACGTACGAGTATCGAGTGCGCATCGTCAGCAGCAGCAGCAGCAGCAGTCCTATGCCCGCACGCAAGACGGGAGGAAAAGAGGGTTTGAGGGTCTTCACGATCCCTCTCTCGTTGAAATTTCAAACACATTTATGCGGTCGACGCGCGGGCGCGTGTGTGAAGTAAAAATATAGATTTTGTACGAATTTAAAGTTTTTAGATTTAAAAAAAAATGCGATTGGAAACGCAAAACATAACAATACTTAACCGACAGTTTCATTACTAAATACGTATCATTGATGCACAACGTATCGTTTTCGGATATCGATATCGAACCAATTTTATGATATCGATGAGACTAATTCACTAATTTATCGAAAGTACATCGATATTCGATATCAAAATTGGATATCGCTACATTAAAGTTTTGTAATTTTTTGATTATTTTTAATGTTTTAATTACTGTATTATTTTTTAGTCATTTGTTAATCATTTCGGCTATGATTTTTGTAGTAGAATCTGCACGAATACCACCAGGGGCATATTTAGATATTTTTTTGGGGGGAAACTGTGGTATTTTCTCCAACTGAAATTCCCCAATTCAGCCTATTATTAAACCGAACTCAAAGGTATAATCGTTACGATTGAAATCGTCAGACACATAACATGAATAACTTGTTCGTTGTTACTAATAATTCTTTATAAAATTATATTTACGATTTACATCTGATAGGAGATAATACGCAGACAATTCCTGGATTTCGGGGGGGGGGGCGAAGCCCCGTCAGCCTTCCCCCCATAAATACGCCCCTGAATACCACCTTACTGGACGAACTCGTTCGCGTATTCAAGCCAACAGTGTCGTTTTAACAACGACCTTTCACAAAGGTTACACAGCACCGACCCTGCTGACGTGAAATGTCATCGCGTACCGACAATCGTATCACGTACGGTACGAGAGCGCGAGTTTTCTAATAACGATAATGTTTTATTTACGGCTAACGCACGTAGAAGATTTTTCGAATGAATTGAAGCTATAAAAAAATCAAAATCAAAAAACACCACTCTCGTGTATTTACGTATCGTCGTTTGTTATGGTGAAAACGGACGAGCGTCGAGTGCGCATTGTCAGCAGCAGCAGCAGCGGTCCTATGCCCGTGCGCAAGGCAGGAGAAAAGGGAGGTTTGAGGGATCTTGACGATCCCTCACTCGCTGAAATGTCAAACACATATTTTGTGTGGTCGATACACGGGCGTGTGTGTGTGTGAAGTAAAAATATATAGTTTTGTACAAATTTAGTTTTTAGATTGTTTTTTTTTTTTCATGGCGTTTATTGAAAATTTACAATCTGTACATTATATACAATAAGTAAATATGATGGTACAATAGCGTAATAAAAAAAAAAATGGCTTTGAGTAACATGTAGCCTCCTATAGCTCGCGGTCGAGTCACTTGTTACAATGTATTTCAATTTGTATGATTAATATAAATGTATTTTATTGGTTAAGAAGATCTCTAAACAAAAAAAAAATCAAATAACACCTCGCTCGTGTGGTGTTTGTCGTTTGTTATGATAACGGACGAGCGTCGAGTGCGCATCGTCAGCAGCATCACTCGTATACACTTGTATTCACGCGAAGACGGCGTATTATTATTATTATTATTATCTGTTTTATTTATAACAACGTTTTCCCATTATTCACGGCGGTGGCGGCGGGACACGTGAAAACTCGCGAGTCGCCGCCGCCGCCACACGTGTGGTGTGCGCACTGTTAATATTCACGTGTCATCCATAACTTGATGGCCGAGGCGTCGTCTCCGTCTCTGTACTACGGCGTCGTCGTCGGCTGTTCGAGTGTTCTCGTCAATTAGAAGCGCGGCGGCCGCTCCTTTGCCGACGCGTCTCTGTCCGACGACCGCGTGAGAGGGCTCTGACGGGACCGCGCGGCGGCGGGCCGCGTTTGACGTTGTGCACGGACGCGGAAGCCGCGCGATAACGTGCAGTGCGCTTGCCAGTCGTCTCTCTCTCTCTCTCTCTCTCTCTCTCTAAAGCAGTCAATTTTAAGCAGTGTTTGGAACGTTCACTTAAAAACTGAACTCGTTCACGTTCAGTGCGTAAAAAAGGAATTCGTTCACGTTCACGTTCGTTTTATTTTAAACGAACACGTTCACGTTCTTCGAAACGTTCATTTGGCCGTTCACTTGAACTTTTTTTATTTTATATTTATGAATCATCTACCTGAATTCTGTATAAATGTGACCTTTACAAAATCAATTTTCAGTGCTGAAATTCAGTACATATTAGGCACACGACAAAAAGTTATCCTCCAGTTTTTGATTTTAAAAAAACGTTTTCCACCAGAATTCTCGTACTTGATTTTGCTAACCAACTCATAGACGAGTACATAATTTAATGTAATACAAAATGTGTTATTGTTGTTTTGTGTGCAGATGGCCTATTTAAATTACAAAAGTTAAAATATAAAATACTATCATTGACTATAAATTTAGAATCAATGATGTTATATAATAATTAATAATTATTATTTATACATATTTTCATAAGTTGGTTTATAAATTTGAACGCCCCAAAAATAGTTTAAATTCATTAAAAATATAAACGTCGTTCAAGTTCACGTTCAATTAGCGTGGACGACGTTCTTTCCAAACACTGATTTTACCTAAGTCGTCTCCTCGAGCGTCGCCGTCCTCTCTAAGGAGTGTGACTTTTGTTTTTCGTTTTGTGCGTTCTCAAAACGAGTCCCACCGTCCCCCCCTCTCTCTCTCTCTCTCTTTCTCTCTCTCTCTCTCTCTATGTGGGGGAAAATCTAGTTTACGTTTTCTGTCTCGTTTCCTCGATCCGAGAGCCGGGACGATCGCCCAAAAACAAAAAAGTCAACACGCATTCAGCTTTACATAAACTAAAAACAAAACAAAATGATGATTCTTCATCGTAACGCCTGAACGGTATAGACATTGTATTCTCCACACTAGAACCCATAATGTGAATTAGTTTCGAAACTCGTGACGATAGGAAATAACACTTACTTCTTCGGAGTTCAGCTTTGATTTATTTTGCCGATGCAAAATTTTGGGTGTGATTGAATTTCAAAGTAGAAATATATGCAACGTTGTGGTTTGATTGATGGTTTAATGCCAGCATTACGATGATGAAAAACATTTTATATCTGGAGCTAGGTACCGGTGAAATAAAGGCTCAATAAATAATAATACGTACTATTATGCAAAACTATAATTAGCAGTAATTTCCCGGTTCGGGTACATAGAAGTACGCCTAAGTGTATACCATTAGTGTTCACATATTTACATTATGAAATTAGGTACATATCCAACTTAACTATTGTGATCATTAATTTCAAGCAATTTCGATTTCGTTTCAAAACATCTCAAAAAATATATTTATAAAAACACTACACTCTAAAAAATTCAATATTATAAGTTCTTATTTATCAATATTATTAGATTAATATTATTGAAATATTGTTAAGATTCACCGTCTAAATTCTAAACAATCAAGCTATTATGATCTAGATTTAGAGTGTGTTAGGTCTTCTTATTCGTGTCAGGCGCATAATATAACAGTAGTAATAATATTGATATAAGTTGCATAATATAAAATAAATAGATAAGATTAGCTTTAAATAAACATAACACAATATTAATAAATAAGGTAAAGATAGTATGATACTAAGTAAAATAGTTAAAAATGGAATAGACTATGAATGTTTAATATAGTGTGGTATTCTTGTTGAGTTGTTCAGTACGTTATTGATGGATTTATATTGTTTTTGCCCATATGCGGGCCACGTTAATTCCTTGGCTTGTGCCTTTATGAATGTCTTCTGGGGTGCAGGTTTGGGAGCATGCTGTGCATGTGATAATGTGTTGCATTGTCTGTACTTCTCCACATATGCATAAGGTGTCTGTGCTATCTAGCAATCCCCATTTTATTAGATTGTCTTTCGTTCGTCCAATTCCTGTTAGGTGACTTCACAGTAGCATATTGTATGTTTGTAAAACATAATTTAATCTTTGATTTCTGATATTGTATTTAGCGTAATATTGATCAAAGTATCAAAATATTGATAGTATGAATAAAATGTACAGTGTTATTTCGTGCGTAATTTTCAAAAACCGGAAAATCCTCTTCTCCTTTTCGAATATTGTAACTCGTAACGATAATATGTGTATAACTACTGAATAATAAATCATATACTTCAACGAGATTTGCATCTTAAGACGCGAAAGCCGCGCAATGATCTAGGTACTCGCCGCGGCCGTCTCTATTTCCGCAGTGTCGTCAAATATTATAGTCGTCTTCTCGGTCGTCACCGTCCGCCCGCCCGTCACCGTCGTCGCAGCAGTTCTCAGAACGTGACTTTTGTTTTTCAAAAACGATTTAAGCTGTCTCTCGTGTTACCACCCCCTCCCGTTGGTAACCGGGGAATTCGAGTGTACATTTTGTTGATCCAAGCGCAACACACGATTGTACCTCACGATAACAACCCGATATTTAATCAGAAGGAAAACACAATCACAAGTCTTCCTACGTGAGAAATTCTAATTCCATACCGAATCTATATACTTATGTCACGACTGTGAACAGTCGCGAAAACGCCGTTTCCACCGAAATCCGACGCCGTGGCCGATCCAGAGGGAAAAGTAACGGAGAAAATAATTCCCTCTCCGTTGCAGTATGTATTAGTAGGAGTGCTGGTGTATGACTATACCCTATTGCAGGGGTGATGACCCTATGGCACGCGTGCCAAAAGTGGCACGTTGGCGAAATTTCAACGGCACGTGGAAAAAATTTAATTTATCGAAATTTTAATTAAAAATAAAAATTTGAATCATGCTATTTATAAAATCGTAGTTAAAATAAATACGATTAAACAATTTTTTCAGATTTCAATTATAATTATATTCCTTTAGACATTTATGCTTTGCTAATATCACAAGTACAAATAAATCTTCTATATTATGGAAAAGTGGTGAACAATGCAGACATCGAAATGTCGGAAGTCATGCAATTCGCTTACTTTTATTTTATTTTTTTCATTTTTTCTTGAAAGTTTATAATGTGTAGTGAATTTTTTCAAGTCAAAGCAAAAACTACATGTTTTACCAAAATTAGAAATTTGGATATTCTGTTATAAAACTGTTTACATGAAAAAAGGAACGAAAGTTCACATATTACATATTTACATTTTTAATACGATTATTCAATATTGACATCTGATTCAAGAATATCACATATAATTTGTAAAATAACCTACACAAATATTGACTTCAATAAACTTCCTTTGTGTATGTGTGTGCGTAGGGGGGGGGGGGCACGCGAACAGTTTTAGAAAACTTTTTTTGGAAAATTTTGACACTCGACTCGGAAAAGGTTCGCCACCCCTGCCCTATTGAATAAAGCTACATTTAATGTTGGATGGTTTTAATTCGACTACCGCCTATTGAATATGTATAGATCCGTCACTGATCTGATGACTGGATATCGTGCACTGCAAACGCGTCGTGGTAAGGTTGCCCTACACACCGTGAACCACACAAACAGATATGTGCACAAAAGCCGTGACTCGGACGTCGTTCTATTAAAACGTGTTTTTATTTTAACCGTAAGGCTGGGGTCATACTATGCGTTTTCTGCCGCAGCGTTTTAATCGTTTTAAACGCGTACGGTCGCCGGATAAAACGGAATCATACATTTCTACGACATCGATCATACCTAAGGTGTCTATACGTCCCGTTTTGAACGGGACAGTCCTGTTTTTTGTATTGTTGTCCCGTTGTCCCCTGAGGAATCTTCGGGATACTAAAATGTCCCGTTATCAAAAGATAGACAAAAAAAAATAACGAAAATCAATTTTCTGTCGTTTCTATTATACGTGTTTTTTAATTCTTACGTGCATGTGTACGTATATTATGGTCGATTAGCGGTAATGACTGTAAACGGTATCGAGATTGTTCAGTGTATCGGGAATCGGGTTATAAATTGTCTGTGCCATTCATTTCATTATTCTCATCATATTTTCCTTTTTTTTTGTAGGATTTACTAAACGTAATTTCGGTGCAAACCGTTTTTTTACCGTTGAGGTTAAATATTTTGGAAGACCTGGAAATATTGTCGGGACTGCCTCAGTTTTTAAAATTGGACCCCCAAAACCCCCCCTCAGGTACGGCCTTGGTCCGGCCGATATTATCGTTAGTATTATAATTATTATTACATGTATTATAATTTAGTAAATCTAGTTTAAATTAGTATTATAATTATTATTATATTATATGTATGCGCGTCGTGCCGTCGCATGTCTCAGGGTCCGTTTTTTTACTCGGCGCGCAAGTCGGCTAGTACCTACCCGGCGGTAAACGTGTCGAAATTAACGAGTTTTTTAATTTTTTTTTTTTTTTTAATTATTATTAATATTAGGTATTTCAACGCGAATTTTTAAGTACAAGTACACGCGTCGACTGCGGTCGCAAAAACTGTTGTCACACCCACCGGCTAATACGGAGGGCTTTTCCGCAACACGCCAGCACCCACCTACCGCGTTCTTGTAATATATTCCCTGGGACTCGTTATACTTTCCGGTCTTTTTTAAAACGACAAGACGAACAATACACTTTCATAGGGAAATTCCCGAAGAAAACACAATATTATTAGGTACGCTTGACGTTATGCGCCCGAAATTTTGACAATACACATTTCTGTACGCACGTCGAATGTTCGGGTTCGGCGATTAGACTTATCGTAATACACTTGACCCGAACCGACCGGACCGACCAAACTCAAAAATATTCGGTCCGAATTTTTTCGGTTATAGCTGCGTTGGGCGTCCGTGGATTTTCGTTCCGAACTAAAATAAGTTAATAGCTAAATAGATGATTAAATAATCGTCTATGTCGTGACTCGTGATAATAACTATTACAGTGAACCACGTACCTATTGTATTTTCTACAATCATTTTTCGACAGTTGACGAATGCAGTGCGTGGAGTGCGGTCGTATTTACTAGTAATATTTTATAAAAAAATTATAAAAAATATGGAATATAATAGTTCTTCAGATGATGGATGGAATTCATTTTTATTAGAGAGCCCCATCTTTAAATCGCGGAATTGGGTGCATAAACTTTGGTAACAACGAGATGATATAGTGGTGAATTTCAAAATGTGTGCACTGTTTAAAAATTATCTAGGACAAAATATGGACGCGACCGTTTGGGCGCGAAGACACTTAGACGGCAAAAAAAAACCTAATACATTTTTTTTTTTTGTTTTTCAATCCGGAGATTGGTTTCACAAATGTTTCACAATAAATGACTTCTCCATTTTTCTCTATCATTCTCCTAATAAATAAATGATAATAATAATAACGAATTATTAATATGACACATTGTATATAATTACACGATCTTATCTTGATATGAATTTTATGACAGTATATAAATCGATAAAAACCAATCGCACGTCACTAAACTTCTATAATAACATAATATTTAGTTAACCGAAAGCAGTGGTTTAGTGACGTTTTTCGTTAATATTATATTACATTATGGCGTTAATGAAGTCAAATAGAAACCAAGAAATTTTAATACAAAATGGTTATTTATATAATATATTTGATAAATTAAGTTTTGACTCGCTTAAAAAATTTGGAATAAGTTTTAAGTTTATGCTTTACTTTTTTTATTTTTTAAATATGTTAACGATATATGTTGTCGATACATAGTCAAAATAAAATTGAAATATTGTTTATTATACATTATATATTTTATCCAGATAAGATTGTGTTATTATACAAGATTTTTTTGGGGGGGTGGGTCCAAATGTCCTCGCGCCCAAACGGCCGCGTCCATATTTTGTCCTAGATCATTTTTAAACAGTGCACATATTTTGAAATTCACCACTATATCATCTCGTTGTTGCCAAAGTTTATGCACCCAATTCCGCGATTCAAAGATGGGGCTCTCTAATAAAAATGAATTCCACAAAACCGGATAAAACTTTCGACGAGTTATTACTACTCGAAAAAGTAATAAAATATTTTTAAAAAAAAAACTTCCGTGTAAAACCGATACATTCTTCGTTTCACTTAGGATCCAAAATAATAGGTATACTCTCCTTCCAAACGCGTATTACTTAGAATTATTAAGAGAGATTTCCCCGTATTAGAATAGCTCACATGTTACTTGATCAATGAAGCAACCTTTATTAAATGTTGAGTAATGCAATTATCCAAACAATATAAAAGTTTTCGTTGATCCTTTTCGTCCAGCTGAGTGCTGAAAAATCGATTTATTCTACACTAGACTAAAAATGTCCATAGTTCCAGTTCAATTCTAAGACAATACATGATGATTTATCGTAATGTTTAAAATAATAACTTTTTATTTTTTTTAAGTATAATCTAATTTATTTTCGCTACCTCGACATGTTGAATCATAACCACTGTCCTCACCCATGTACATTCTCTTCTAAATAACGTGGTATCTAGTAACTTTTATACTTCTTCTCAAAGAAAAGACGTTAATGCAGACTATGAAGTCATTTCAGTTAAAAATACAAAAAAAAAAACAAACAGATCTAACCCAATTAATCTAATGACAATTTTTCATTTCAAAATGTTTCCCAAAAATGTTACGTTCTTTTCGTAGAATTTATCAATTATCTCAAAAGCATTACGAATTTTGAATTTGGACTCAAGTCCACGTATAGAGTTGTCATTCTATCAAACCGAAAAAGTAGTTCAGGTGAAAATTATTTAAATTGTTTTTTTATTCGTGTGAAAAAGTACAATCAAAATAAATATTTTATGATTGTCATATTAGAAATTAATTAATTTCCTAAAAGCGAAAATTGAAAAATGAAAAAAAAAACAAAATCAAACTGGATTTTATTATCAACTCAGTTATTTCATCGGTGAAAATATTATATATTTTAGCCAAATCGAATACATATTAACTGTGTAATTCTGGTAAAAACTGCATATAGCATAATTTAATCAGTTTTCGTTAAATCATATTTATACGGTACCTTTCCCTGTGCACGCGAAACTTTCGACCTACAACTAAATACACCTATAATTGTCTATTTCACTGATCAAATTCCGCCAGTCAGTCACGATTTTGTAACGGGAAATAATATTCAAGATAATGCAAGTACTGTTGAAAATAATTACTAACTAGTGCGCCTACGCCATTTTAATATTTTCTAAGCCGTTCGCAGTGTGAATAGTATGATGTAACTTGAACAGAATTCATTGCGAAATAATGTAAAATACGCAAAATACATATGAAAAATCTGTTCGTAATAAAAGAATTACACAATACCCATCATAAATCATAAAATATTCCGTAAATCAATAAATCATTAATTGATTTTTAATGTTTAATTTGATTTTCTATAACTCATTGGTTTTTTTTTCATTATATTATTATTGTCATTATTATTTTTTTTTTTTACTCTTCTACGTCGTCGTTCAAATTTCAACCTCACTTGTATCTAGTACCAAAGAATAAGGAATACTGCGTTTTTAACGCTTTATTAGGGTATGAAAATTGATGGTTAATATTCTTAAAATCTTTATCGATTGAAAAATGTATGGCAACAGACGCCGGAGATCTCCTAATCAATCGTTTAAAAACACCATATTGTACATATAATGCATATCGTACGTTTTTATAACGGATTTATGATCATTTTGAATATAAAATAAAGTAATTGTATCGTTGAATTTATCAGCTCTCATTTTTTTTCTACCTAAAGAATTCCAAATTTGCCACGCATACCAAAGGCAAAAAATCTACTGAAATGTCGGGCCTCTGTTATTATTTTCAAACAATCAATATTATTCACCAATGATAGTTTTAACAAAATAGCTTATTTTATGTTAAAATATTTTCAATACAACTTCACAATACAATTAAGTGATTTAAGTGATACCATAATGTACTGTTGTTTCCCATTTCATGCTTCACAAAACATTTCATTTCGTTATTGTAAAAAATATGTGTGTGTTATATTTGTCTCCGGCATTAATCACCAGGAAAAAACTAAGTTTTCACATCGCGTAAATTGATTTATATTATATTCATTCAATCTATATTTTGTATTAGATTATTGCTGTTGGTTGCAGTTGTAAATATAATAATAACTCATTTAAATTTAGCATACATTTTATTAAGCATTAAATAATAGGTTTCTTCTTTCTTTCCAATTTTCAAATTCCCGTCAATCGATTTGGTATTAAACCATTAAAGTAGCGTATGTTGTCTCTAAATTTTTATATGAGACTGACACATAAAACTATTAGGTCCAGGGACCGGTCGAAATAGACTTATGTTGAAGCTTTTCTTTCGCCTAGTCTTAGAAAAAAAATCAAGTCTCTTCGAACAAAAATAAAGGAAAAGTACTTTCAAAGTGTCAGAAAAATATTTAAGTCGGACGCGGCCGTTTGGGAGCGAGGACATTTGGACGCCAAAAAAAATAAATAAAAAAAAATGCATAATAAATAAATGATAATAATAATAACAAAGTGTTAATATAACATACTGTATACATTAACACGATCTTATCTGGATATGGATTATATGACAGTATCTAAATCGATAATAAGAAAAAATATGTAGATCTTGATAAGAGGATTTTAAAAATTGTAAAGAGTTATAAACGAAGAGAAATATTATCATTTTTAAGAGGGATTGCTCAAAAAATCTCTGCGTAATAATTATTTATTTTGTAATTTTGTATTTTTATAATTATTCATGTAACTAATATAATATTCTAACGTTTTAAGTTTATACTTTATTTTTTTTATTTTTGAAATATGTTGACGATAATATGTTGTCGATACATTGTCAAAATAACATTGAAATATTGTTTATCATACATTATATATTTTATCCAGATAAGATTGTGTTATTGTATACAATATTCATTTATTTATTTATTTATTATTTTTTCTGCGTCCAAATATCCTCGCGCCCAAACGGCCGCGTCCATTTGTCCTAGATCGGTTCTATAATTAGTCGTCCATAGCATTTCAAGATGCGCCGATCGCCTCGAGGTTCAAAAATGTATTTCACAAAACCATTGGGTTACAGGAAATATGAGTAAAAGATGGGACGTCAACGGTGCAGACGTAAAATTGTATTTCTTACATAATGTGATCAGTCGACAATGGCAAATATGCGTTGAGAAAAAAATAAACGTCAACGGAATACAATATAGGATTCGTCATACTTCGGCGTTTCTGTCAATGTTCCACGTCAAACGTCGTCGGAGAACATACCTTTACCTAATACGTATTATATAATATTTTATGACGTATAGGTTTACAGAACGCTCGGGTGAGGTACAGTCGGAATGTCGGATGTGCGCGCGGACGACAAATGACGACATGTTGAAATTGGGTTTTGCCGCTTCCTGGGGGTCTTAAATGCGGTAACCTGTCAAAATATAAACCGCGGTCTCGCCGCACGGCGTATAATATAATAACAGTAATAATAATAATAATAATAACAACAACAATAATAATAATAATAATAATAATAGACGTTGCAGTGTCACGGACGCTGCGGGAAATACGAGCCGACAGTCGACGATATATCGTGTGTGCATTATACTGCATAATACGGTTTAAGGTAAACGATTGACAAATTAAATTGAATTTCCATTTGACACGAGCCAACGATTTGTATGCGGTACATGCGTCGAAACCATATTATACTTTGTCGTACGTGTGTGGTATGTCCGTATATAATGCGTATACGTGTATACGAATCCGTGTGACGTGTGTGTGTGTGTGTGTGTGTGTGTGTGTGTGTGTGTGTGTGTGTGTGTGTGTGTGTGTGCGTGTACTGTAAGTACAATATGTCATACGTCTAAACGCTCATACGGTCGATCTAAGTAAAAGCATTATCGGTGTCACAGTCGGAGGGGCACGCCCCTTCGAATTTAAATATTACGTATACATATTTTTATAATGGAAAAATAAGTATATGAATATGGTATACGTAAAACCGATGTAAAAAACTCCGTCTAATACGCGAATAATTATAACATTAATACACTACAAACGAGGATATAATCTATTGGAGATTTTATCGTAAAAATATTCATCATTTAAATGTCAACCGTTTATATGTATATATGACATATGCAAATATCCGATTATATAGGTACCAATATTATACAAATCGGTATATATATTTGCAAACGTACCGATTTAGTGAATTGTTTTAAATTTGTATTTAGTATCGGAGGATTTTTTTACAACAACTAAAAACCTAAGTCCTCACGTCAATATCAACAATTCGATACAATAATATAATGGACTGGTGTGTCTTGTCACCCGTAAAATGTAATCAATCCATAAGTGCTGGGCCGAATTGGCATAAAAATGCCCACCGAGAAAATAATTTTTACAATATTAGAATCATAATTTATATAATATTCTACAAAAGCCGAAGGCCCAAAGACCAAAAGTTTTCGATGGTCCATAATCAGACAACGGGGTCCTTTTATAGAGGAGGCCCCCCGAGATTTCCTCGATAGCTCACCTAACCAATACGGGCCTGCATAAGTGTCTAAAAAAAAAAAAAAAATCTGATACAATACAAAAAGGTGAATAAAACAATAACGAAACTTTACGAATTATCGTCGTCGTGTTTACTGCTTTGCACGTCAATTGAGCCGAGGCCCGAGGGTTGTGTTATTATTACTCTTTGGCGCTTTAACTCTTCGACGTGTGATCAAACCGTAAAATAGGAAACGATTGTTCTCTTCAATCGAAAAAACACGACCAGTCGTTTCGTGTTTGCGAAATGTTTCGGGTACAAAACAGAGCGCCCTCTGGTCCCACGAACATTTTACCGTTATATTATGAAGTTTTCGCGCGATCGCGATTAACGATATCAACGATACGATCGTACGGCGTACTGAAGGCACCGAGTAAAAAACGTTGGCGAGTGGGATGGAAAAAAATAACGTGGTAATAAAACGACAACACCCGCAGCAGATCGGCGGCGGTGTCCGAAGTCAACCGGAACTCGGAAGACCGTATCATTATAATAATATTATCGCGGCGTAGCAAAAAGATTTATAGGAAACTATCGCCGCCCATTCGGATCGCGGCGATGCGTCGTCGTCGTCGTCGTCGGCAGCGGCGGCGGCGGCGGCTACGATAAAAACAATGCCGCGGCCGCAGGCAATATTGCCGCAATCGTACGCGCGCGCGACGTACCTCTCTACACCTCTCCGCCCGTACTTGGGCGCGTGGGAGGCACACACACGTACACACACACACACACACACACACACACACACACACACACAAAATCACGCACGCACGCATACGCACGATCGCGTATTTACGTGTGAAAGGACAGATGCCGGCGGTCACGCCTATACGTATCCGAAAACGTCCGTCATTAGTGCATTTTAATTTTCCGTCCGCGTACGATGGTATATTTATACGTATACGCGTGTATATACATACCAGTATACGCGTAATCATAATAATATTATTATTATTATATTGTATACACCCAAACGTTCGCGGTAGATTGAGGTGTGAGCGTGGCAGTGTTTATCAGCACACCTCTCTTATACCTTCACACACACACACACATACACACACACACACACACACACACACACACACACACACACACACACACACACACACACACACACACACACACACACACACACACACACACATACACACACACACACACACACACGGTGCGTCTCATCTCTCCTTCTTTCAGCGACTCATTCACTCTATCCTCTACTACTAGTCGTCGTCTAGTGGTCGGCAATCGTTTGTCGGCAACGGCGATCTGACAAGCGTGTGTGTGTGTGTGTGTGTGTGAGTGATTTTTAGGTACGTGTTTGTGTATGAGAATTCACGTGTGTGTGCGTGCTGGCGCGCGCGCGCGTGTAAGACGGAGAAAAGACGACGGTAATTAGGGAGGTAATTGAAATCAACGCCTGCCTTGTAATCGAAACCGCCGCCGCCGCCGCCGCTGCCGACACTTCGCCTCCGGCGGCCTCCGGTTCACGTGCGTGCGCACGTATATTATGTTATACGCGTTTGCCGCCGCGACTCGACAGAAGGTACGTACTACGGCGGCGGCGGCGACGACGACGACGACTATGAAGACGAGGCATTATTATAATATATATGTGCGCGGGCACATACATAGTGTGTAATAATAATTCATAGTAAAACACCGTCTCGTATGGCAATCGTCGAAAACAATTACATTTTGATTTTTTTTTTTTTACACCCGTTTCATTGTGTTTTTTTTTCGGTTTGAAAGCGTCCGATTTCCGCTTCCCAGCAGCGCGCTCGCACACACACACACACACACACAAACTCACACACACACACACAAACCAACACATTTTGTCACAATACCTCGTGTGTAAAATAATGACGAACGATGGTCCAGCACCCCGAAATGCGCGAATCCACATCACGTATTAGGTAGCGATAGCGATTTTTTTTTTTATGTATATATAAGCTCTCGTACAAAAAGTGACCATGTGCAAAAATTGATCAAGTGAATAAGTAAAATTATAATGAGTAATATCAAGTTTACTATTGCGGTCTCATTGGTACCAAGTTCATAAACGTCGGTTAAATTTTCGATTTTTAAAGAAGTACTTAACTTTAAAACTGACATTACTCAAAAATTAAAAAAAAAAAACACTTGGTAACTTTTTGCACGAGGGCGACGATATATTATGTATATTTATTTAGAATGGTTGGTATTAAGCTTAAAGCGCAGGCCCGTATTGGCCCACCGGGCAACCGGGCAGATGCACGATGCGCCCATGAAAATAACGACTTACAATGCGCTCATATTTAAAACTTTATTAGAAATAAACTTAACAGAAATCAGTCTAAGTGTAAACATATTCAATTTTCAGAAGTTTTGGTTCAATATTTAAAATTTCGCCGTTTTTATACTATCGTCAGTAAAGTCATATTAAATTATCAGAATTTTCCAATCAATTTTTTTTCTCCTGTGTGCGGAAAAATTTTCTGAAAAAAATTTTGAACGGAGAAAAAAATGACCTTTCTAAAGTATCAACAAGAGCAAATTTCTGATTTATAGATTGGCTGGATGAAAAGTTTGGAGCATTATTTCTATAAGAAAAAGTGTTTACAGAAAATGAAAAAGAAGTGATTATTTTTGAAATATTTAAAAATAAATATATTTATAAAAAAATTAGTAATTGATTGAGAATACATTTTTAAATATTTTTTCGAGATAATAGAAACATTAAATGAACCAAAATTATATATTATTTAATTCACATTATTAAAAAAATATGTATTAAATATTGTCCACTAATCATACACAATATTAATTATTTACTATTAATAAAATCGTTTTTTTGTGCAATAATAACCAAAAATAAAGGACCAAGGATGTAACTCGTATGTGGAAATGAAAAGGAAGGCGGATAAGAGAGAAGATTGGAAGATGGCTGCAAACTAATCTACGGATTGAAACCATAGAGAGAAAGAGAACCAAAAATATTTATTTACTTGCAAAAATAAAAATGCAATGTTATTAAGGCTCCTTTTTAGGCTACAACAACCGCCCCATAAGAACAGCCAGTACGGGCCTGTTAAAGCGTATTACCAGGGTCTGGATTTTATAGCATTTGCTAATTATTGTAGAATATAGATAAAAAAAATAGCAAGGTGGGCTATAAATTTGTTTTTACTTAATGTAAAGAACGGTGTCGTATATAAAAAAATAACAGTTTTTGAACGTAGGCTCAATTATCGCAATATTAAATCGTAATTTCTCTATGTTTTCCATATGCCATCGATATTTATTGTTTTTAACGTAAACAAGAGCGAAGTTGAGTGTTTGGCGTACATTTTGCACACGTATATGTTATTATGTTTTTATAACCTTTAAAACTATCCAAATTCGATTCGGACATTTCAAAGAGTATAGTTAGTCGATCTGCAGAATCAAAAGTGTTTTAACAATTAAAGATATTTATTAAAATAATTTAAGATTACGTTATTTATTTATTTATTTAATTTAATATTATTTCAACGGCTTGCGGCTCTAAATCGTTTCTAAGAATATTAGCTGTTAACCGATCTCTATAGATTACTACACTCGTTTTTTTATTACGGATTCAAATCCAATTTTCAAACGAAATAAACTCAAAGCGCACCGAAAATCTCGCTGCTAGGTAGCAACGCATCATAATACGAAAACGTTTTGTAATAACAGAATTGAATCAAAAGCGTTATACATATAATATATATAAACACATTGTCGAAAACGTGTAGGCTAATCGATAAATACCTTACAACTCTACACACGCGAGTAATGAAAATAATTAAAATTTCAGGTTTCTCATCGGGACTGCTATATTATTTATGTATTCATTTATTCGGCCTCTTTGTGTTAGTAATAATTATTATAAACACAATATTATAAATCTCCTAGGTGTAATAAATCATAACACGGACGGTAAGAGAACTTATAATAGAATTCTCGCGATTCGTAAAATATGAATCGAAAAGTAAAACGAACCCATTTTGGGTAGAGAACGTTTTTGAATAAGATTAATTTTGATATTTAGGTACCCACTGACAATTTCGTAATACATATTACAATATGATTTACATGCATGGCTAAGCATCATGTAATACCTATTACAATTGTCAATTCACAATGATTCGGGGCCCCATAAAAACAAAAGAGTACATATTATCAAAAGAAAAATAAATTTATATATACAGGGTGATTTTTTATCGTTCTACTCTAATAGTTTTCTTGGTCGATTTCGGATATTTGAAAACAACATTTCAAAATTTGGAAAATTTAGAATGCTATTCATACTGACAAAACTTCAGATTTTTACTATTTTTTTCTTATAGATTTTTGAAGTTTTTTTTTTATTCATATTTATTTTTACAGAACGCATTATAAAAAAAAGTTCTTGTTTCTAACACTTTATATTGAACAATTTTCATATGAGTTACAGATATTTTAATGTAACGGTAAATAATTTGTTGATTCGATAGTACATAATCTTGTTCGGATACCTACCCTGAATTAACATATCGCCAATCGTCATGTTACATAACTGCTTCTAAAGTTAATGAGCCTAAACCGATGTTAATAGTTTTTCAATTAGTACGAATTAACGGATTATAAAACTATTTGTAGCAGATCGTAAGTCAAACATTGTACCACGGTAACAGAAGCACCTGTGAAAATTCATAAAATTTCAATATTTAGATGTATATTTCACTAAAACGAATAATCAGATATTAAAATTTTTGGAGACGCAAGTGGAAACGCTTTAAATGGTAGACAATTTTTTTGAACTGAGGAATGTACAAATCTTGACAAAGTGAGTACGTACAGTGGGGCTTTTGGAAGCTTTTGAATAAAATTGGAAGGTTTGAATACGCTTTATATTGAATGGTTTAGCTGATCTTCAAAGTTGGATAACGTATGCCAAGATGGACCTCAGAAAAGATTTAAAGCGCAATATTTTATTTTTTTCGATTTAAATATTTTGAAGTGAGAAATAGTCGAAGTCAACAGAACGTGTTGTTAAGAATAATTCTTTTGTTACAGATAGTTACAGTAATTGGTCCATGTTAGTCTGCGCCCTGCGGTCTAGGTCGCAGGCTTAAATAACGGAAGTTTTCAGCAGATTACATATTTTAAATTGAAAAAAAGTCATTTAGTTGGACGATAAAGAAATTATAAAAACTAGTTTTTGCTGTACATGTAGTAATTTACAATTGTAAATTGAAACTAGCGAAGAAATACATAAAAATATTCAAAGTTGTATTATTAATAGCATTATGTGATCAAATTTGAAATAATAATTTAACGTTTCCAAACAGACATCAAAAATAAAGCGATACGTAATATTATTTTCTATTTATCGGTAGGAGTGGGTCCATAACTTAAAAAAAAAAAAAATTATTATCTAAACGCAGTAACACATGATACGAATCACCTAGGCCCTGTGTTTTCAATAAGATAAATTCATACGATTTCAAAATATATTAGAGAATTTAAAAATAAATTTTAATTTTAATTTATTATATTTTATTTCAGCGAATACAGATCACAAAAAAAATATATATCAGTAACCAGAAATGTATACATTGTGACTAATTATATCAATTCATAATATTATCGAGTTATAGACACTGTACCTACATTTTCATTCGAGTAATTATTATATTTTTATTTATTCGCTAAAAACCGGCGGCGCTTTTAAGGTAAAATCGAACCAGTACAGTCATAGCGAAAACGACGTATTGTGTTAGATACGTTTGATAATAACGCCAACAAACGGTTTTGATTGAAGTTTCAAGCGTTTTAGTTTTAAGACTCGATAATACGCACGGATTTAGCGAGTACCGTCATCGCCGTCGTTAATCACTGGACGAACGATCGATAAAACGTCAATGTCGATTAATCGTCAAAGTCTGCGGGCCGCGATCGTTATGAGTACACGGCTCGACGACTACGGACGGCATAATTATAGGTACGCCCGTGCGTGCACTCGAGTGTATTCGCTGTTGTGGTGTCGCGAACGAAACTCATTGTAACACGGTCGATTGAGAAACACCAATGGTTCGACACCGATCGATCGTCGTCGCGGAGTGCGGATAATATTATACGCGTGCGAAGGACGCAAGTCAAATGGTACGTCGCGGCGGTCGACGGGTCTGACGTGAAGGGAAAACGCGAGTTGGGTCCCGCCGAGATATTTGATGCCTGAAAAAAAAAATCACGAGTTGGGTCAGCGGAATTATTTGATAACACTCGAATTGGGTCCGCGGTAATTTTTCATATTTAGAGACCGGAATTTTATGCATTTGCATGTTCATACTGAGTGTATGCACTTATACGAGGGTTTGAAATGTCAGCAAATCAGACCTAACTGATTCCATAGACCAAATTTAATTTTGCATATAATTGCGTATTCGGAGGGTTGGGGCATATTTGTTCATAATTGCGTATAATGTGCTTATTTATTCAGTCATAGTAAAACAATCAAACTATTTCTTTGGTGCCGGGTAGAAAGGGCTTAAGTCAATTTTTCACAAAAAAATTTTTTTTTATATTTTTATAATATTCAAAGTATCAAGAATTTTAATGGTTACATATATTAGGAATGTAATATATACAAAATAAAAATACCTTAAATATCTAAGGATATAATGAACTTACACGTAGGAATTTTCAAACATTGTTACTGCTGTCTCAAAAAGTTGGTCAAATTGACTTATGCCCTTTCTACCCGGGACCAAAGATTTAATGTTTTCATTTTGGAAACTGGAATTTTTAAATATTGGTGAAAAAAAATAACTGTCAACAACACTCAACCTGATATAGAATATTATCTCGTATATAGTTCGATAAACTATTATCTGACAAATGAAATTATCCACATCAAACATACATGTCTTAAGGTTTTAAAAAATTTGGGATTTATTTATTGGCTACACTGCTAACCCATCTATATAAATATATAATTTTGTGATGTTTTATTTCTTCAAATTATTTTAAAAAGCATATTATGATGATGTCATTTTTATATTTACATATTTTGTTGATTATATACAGGTATAAAGTAATATAAATTTATGATGCATATTTGAGCATATTTTTCAATTATTTCTGCATATTAATGCATATTTTGACACTTTTGCTTTGCATATTTGCATCATATTTGCCACATTTTTAGTGCATATAATTCCGGTCTCTATTCATATTATTTTGATAAGACATTAAAACGTATAATACAACGTGACCGGGCAGTGGTCGCCGGTTACCAAAATCAACCAAAATACTAGTGTAATTCATGACTTGTGAAAATTATGACTTGAAAAAAAATTAACTTTTTTTTTTTTTTACTGCGTCGAGTTACTTTTATTTTCTATCTTAACTTTAATTTTAAATTTTATTTTACTCGATTATCTTCATTGACTCGCCCACCTTTGCATTATAAAATATACCGGGACCCAACTCGTGCTGTTTTTGAAATCTAGAACCCAACTCGAGTTCGTCCGACGTGAACATTGCCGACGGTGGTTGTCCGTCGCACGCGGTCTCGAAGTTCGGTACGTGCGTGCGGGGCGGCCTTTCCGAGGGTTGACGTCGGCGTGTTATTCGTTTATGATGTACCGACCCATATCATATACCGGCCGTATACGAAGTGTGTAATTAATTCGTGTACACATTCACACGCCGAGAAACGTATTATTCCATTCGGCCGGTGGTTTTTTAGACTTTTTCCAAAGTGTTGTTGTGTACGGACACTGTGCACCAGAAGTCCCATTATCCGACTGATATTAAAAAAAAAAAAAAAACACCAACACCTCGAGACACCTGTACAACGAACGGCGTCGTTCAATAGCGTTTTTATTTCATTGTATCGATGTCGCGGATGTTATAATGTATTTTATTGTGTTTCATTACACTACGACGGCCATGTTTGAAAAATCGTATCTCATAATATTATAATTATTATAATGTTATTATGTGAGGGTACCGTATCAAAAAAAAAAAAAATCTTATTTCACACAGTAATAACAAAACAAAAAACAAAGTTTGATACGACTTTTTTTGTTTATTTTAATTTTTTTTTTTTTTTTTATTCATAATTGTAATATCCCTTTGATCAACACCTGACACGTCTAAATAATATTGTTTTGTTAATAACACTCTGATGGAATTGAATTTATTATTCATATAATTATTATTTTTTTAATAATTAATAATCGTATAAAATACAAATTATATATTCTCACCGTGTTGTTTCATGCCGTACACGCGAATAAAATTATTACACGGTTTGTTAAACGGGAATAAAACTATTCGCGTGTTTATCTTATTCCCATCAGACAACTATTTTTTTTTCATTATTATTATTTTTTTTTTTTTTGCTCACAATATGATGTGCAATTCATGTCTCTAATTATCTGGAAAATGTAGCGTAAGGGAGGTCTTCCTCCTTTCTACTACCCCCTCGACTGGTACTTTTTTTAAACTGTTGTGCCGGAATGCGTGTCCCGGCTCTTCTACATTTCAACGTTTTCGGACACACCTACCGACGTAAAATATAATAAAAAATCCACTGTACGATATAACGCATACACTAGTTCGACCGCCCATCACGCAGATCATTCTTGCGCGATGTCCCGTAGACTGACGTCATGCCTAAGTTGTGTCCATTCATTCAACATCGTTCTTTGAATTATTTAAATAAACATGAATGAACGAACGTGAAAAATAACAACTCGTATTTAATACGCTGCAACGACGTGTCTGATCGAGCTTAACATTAACATTTCCACCTGTGTGTGTGTGTGTGTGTGTGTGTGTGTGTGTGTGTGTGTGTGTGTGTGTGTGTGTGTGTGTGTGTGTATAAATTTTAATTTCAAATTCAAATTTTTACACATTTCTTTCGCAACGCTATTACCATAATATTTACGGTTCTTGTGAAATGTGACTATGGTCCATTATTATGAATAACATTATTTCTCGATAGATTCCGCGTACAACGTTATTGTGACCCGTGACATTTTGACATAATAGCTCTTGACGTCCATATTTGTTTATGAAAAAATAATACGTCGTCCATAGCGTTACTGCATAAACTCCTCCGTTGACACGCTGCAGCGCATTGTTACGTCGTGTTGCACTAGGGGATTTTCACTTCGAAATCGATTTCCAAATAACGTGTCGATTCGGCTTACAGTACATTGAATAGATTAGATATTCGTAATTTGTACGCCACACATAAATTATGTAAAAACGGTTCTTATCCCGTACGCGTCCTCTGACGTCAAACCGCGTAAATATCAATTACGTTACATTTTTTTGCTAAACGATTTGTTTCTCATTAATATTGACATTAACGGCGATTAATGACATTTCGCAGAAGTTCGATTTACACACACGGACTTGTTGTTATAATATTATCGTACCTACTACACATTTACATCGTATCTCAATTAACAGTTGATGTATGAACATAGATAATTTATGTTGAACGTAAAACACAGAATGCCGTGTGCCAGAATACCGTTAATGTCACACTAGCGGTGGTTTGTTGTAAATATTCTAATAAGGTATTATCGATATAAATATCACGTGATATGTTTACGATATTTTAACGCCACAACATTTTCAAATGAGTATTTGATTTCAATGAAAATATCAGTTTTATTATATAACTGCAGATTTATTGATTTCACATTAAAACCACGGTGAATTGACGAATCCCAGTGATACCGTGCGAAAAAATATTACTTGCAAACTGAATTTCTATCAGGAGTCGTTCAATATTAAATATTAACTCTTAGTGCGAAAAACGTTTCACTTGCTATGGAATAAAATGAACGTATTAGTATATTTTATATTAGAGTTTTATCAATAGTTATTGATATGAGTAGATAATATGATTGATAAATTATCGAAATCGAATTTACTACGGCCATATAATATAAGTAATATAATATAAGTTACCGCAAACCGCAAGTGTGGTAACTCGAATTCTTTTTAAGCGTAAACAAAGACATCTCATGACCTATCCATGTAGGTATAGGTATATACCTATAATATAATGTTCTATAATTAAAGTTCTATACATTTTTATGTGAGACTTATAGTTTTTGGTTAAAATTTGAAAAACAGAAAATCAACCCTCATTAGTCATTTTTCTACCCTTTTGCGGCACATGAAGGGGGTGAGATATCATCACAAAATCTAACCTAACTATTTTCTTATAGTAATGAACAAAATCGACGGGTGCTCGATAAAAAATGTTTAATTTTTTTTCATCACCTATATATAAGGACCACCCTAACCTATATACATGTATATGTGACATATGATATACATTATCGACGTGTACGAGCGAATTTAACGGAAAGTTTGAATTATTATTATTTACAAAGCGTATTTTGTGTTTTTATTTCACACGTATTACGTGTATAGTATCATATTGATAATATTATCGTAATAGCCTAATGTGAATATCGTATCGGGTCAGCGTTTTTCTTATATTGACCCGTCTTATTGACCCGCTCAGCCACCCCATAATTGAATACGTCCCGCGATCAATGCCCCTCTCAATAAGTTAACATTGTAGGTAGGCACACAAACACACACACACACACACACACACACACACACACACACACACACACACACACACACACGTCATTCATACGACGCTGCACTCATTGATATTCAACGAGAGAGATAAATAACGAAGAGACGTGCGCCACAAATCACGGATTATAAAACGCGTATATACGTGTGTATGTGTGTGTATACCGCGTGTAAATGTGCATGTGTGTCGTACCTATATAATGTAATATATCTGTAATAAGAAACGCATAGACGAGAGGAGACGGACGAACGACGGTTGGTTTTTTTTTTTTTCGAGGGCTCCGTAGGTGGTACGTTGCAGGAAGTCATTAGGTGGTTGTGATGCGTTCGTCCTTAAAATACCTCCTAAACGATGCACGTATGTATATTACGTATTTTTGTATATATGTACGCCGCGAACAAAGCGACTTTTGGTACACGCGGCAGTAGCGACAGCACACCGTCGGCGGCGGCAGCAGCAGCAGCAGTAGTGCACATAATAATATATACGTACGTACGTACGTATAATGTCGTGTGGTGATAATGTAATATATTATCAACGCGGATGGCCCGACCACCACACGACGATAAAGTGAACACACTGTACATACGTGTCGTGTACGCAGACGGAATAAATATTCGTCAGTGATTGTAATATTATGTATTATGCGTGTGCGATACATTAATAATAATTGTACGGAACGTCCCACGAAGATTTGTAATGTTTTCCTGTAGGTACTATAGGGAAATATCTAGTGCGACCAAAGACTTATTTCGATTTTTCACGTTTTTGAGGTAGGGCTGAGGCATTTCCCTTGGCGAACGTTCCCGATTGTTTATCTATTAAAAATGAAAATTCGTCTCAAAATAGTATACACAGTTTTTCTATGTAACTCGCACAGGATAAAGACTTCAGTTTTTTAAATCTATTATTACATTGAATTATTTTGATAATAAATATTTTTTAAAAAAAATGTTTTATCTTATTTTTATAAAATATGAAAATAACTATTTCATTGAGTTTATTTTTCTAAACATTTTGACGGTGCCACTTTTTTTTCATCAACTTGATGATTTTTAATTATTTATTCATAAAAAAAAAAAAAACTCGAAAAGTCATTATATTAATGAAAATGCAAACTAAAAGTATTCAGAAAAAATATGCTCTATAAATGGATGTCGTCAAATTTTCCAAAAATATTAAAAATTTTTTTTTTTTTATTTTTACTAAAATATGAATGTGTAATTCAAATCTGTTTGACTTATGGTGTCGTGACCTGCTAGCCTAAATAAATCTTATTCATCCCGTAGTACCTCCACTGGGAGGCCTCTGCAATCTGTTTAATCTGCCATTTTATTTCTATTTATTTTAGCTTATTCTATATCATCGATAATTATTCTTATTGTTCTCTTTGAAGCAGATTGAACAAAACATATAATATGAACCAAAAAAAGTATGTTTAAATTGTTTTTTTGTCCGTATCTTTATAAAAAAAAACAAAGTTCGACTGTCGTCGTCATTTCAGGAGATTGAGCAGTAAGAAAATCTTACTCACACTTACACACACACATACACACATACACACACACAGGTACGAATAGTGATGTGTTACCACTGAAAAAAAAACACTTTTTAACCGCAAATAAACTCGTATATACTATGGAATGAACGCGCGCGCATCGTTTACAATAATTCTCATTTCTAACCGCGAATGGCCCTGTAATTAGCGGTTGTAATGTGTGTTTAACAAAAATTACACATGTTTTACACGTGAGCGTACAACGCGCGTTTTCAGACACGTGCACACGTCCAAGCCGATGACCGACGAACTCGTGAATTTTCGTAAAAAATATTGCTATACAGACGCGTTTGATTAATTTAGTCGTCAGCGGGTGTTACCGAGAAGAAAAAATACCGTCGAATAACGCTAGTCGTCATAAAGCGTTTGATCGAATAATTCTGCGGAACTAGTCCAGCGCGAGCGACTGAGATTCACTTCGTAGCGACTTCTGCGCATCGCGATTAATACACTTCGGTTATTTATTCGGAACGATCCACTGTAAACTGATAAGTGATAATCAATCATATCTATACCGTTTTAATCGTGTGAAACGGTCAAACGCCAATTTTCTAAAATTGCAATATTGCAGATCGTCCGCAACCCCAAACTTTTCTCGTGTAATCAGTGTTAATCGCACAAATATCAATCATCAATAATTTAAAGATTTCGTATTATAAAATTTATTACTGTCAAGGCTGGGCATTAACAAGTTTCTTTTTTTATCTTTTTAACTAACTTATAACTTAACTAGTTTGATTTTACATATTTTACTGAAATTATTTATCAGCTGAAAAATTTCATAGCCACGTTAGTTAAATATATGATCTTTTTTCGTATAAATTATTGTTTTTACCCCCCCCCCCACAAAAAAAAACAAAAAAATAAAAAAGGAAGAAAATATTATTATTTATAAAATTTGAATACAGATATTACGTAAGGTTATTTTTGTACAGTAACTAATCCGTATAACTTCGTGTGCCAACGAATATATTTTAATGAAATTTATTTATTGTACTTTGGTAAAGATTCATATAATAAGTGAAAAAAAAAACAAAAAATTTACCATTTTTAACTGAATTAATTTACTTTTTTCTATTGAACTTGTAACCGATAAGAGTTGAAAAAAAAT
This sequence comes from Therioaphis trifolii, assembly GCA_027580255.1. Classification (NCBI taxonomy): domain Eukaryota; kingdom Metazoa; phylum Arthropoda; class Insecta; order Hemiptera; family Aphididae; genus Therioaphis; species Therioaphis trifolii. The sequence continues at coordinate 62,945,088 of CM050405.1, read as the reverse complement.
AGAAGTAACTATTTTACTTCGCTGAACAGTGCAGTACAATAGTACAAAGCAGTGTAGTTGTAACAGAATATTTTTGCGAGGACCCTGCATATTATGTTTCTTACATTATTTTAAAAATAAAATTCGTATATATCTGAATAAGGAATTCAAACAATGAATAATAATAATTATTAAAACATATCCAATTGTTAGTGAAAGTATTCTTTCGTGTGATATTGTGTTATAATCAGTGATTACTGTTTAAAAAAATAAAAAACATAAAAATCACGTAGATAAAAACATTATTTTTCCATAAAAACATAATTCTGTGAATGACATAAGTACGTAAATAAAAAAAACCTCAAATTTTATCGGGCGTTGTACGAGAATAAAAACAAAGTGAGCTTGCCTAAAAAATCACCCAGTGTGTACACGTGGTCTATTTTAGTGTACAGTAGGGTATACCACAGTAGGATTGTCCTTTATTTTAGAGTTGTGTCCTGTTGTCCTGACGAACGTGTTTCAGGACGCCGTTTATCCTGTTTTTTTTTTTTATTCAATCTTATAAAGATATAAATATGTTTATATTTTATAGGTACAATATACACAAAGTACCTCTAATTTTTAAATTTCAGGAGTTTTTCGGAAAAAGACGACAAATTAAAATGCGTGGATATGCGCTCCGAAAAATGATCATCAATATGAATAAAAAAGTTTTCAGAAAATTGAGCACGGGAATAAAGTATTTGAGAACATTATAAAAAGTTTTAATTTATTAAGAAACTACTATTATTTAAAAAAAAAAAAAAATGTTTTATGTATTTGTTAAAAATGATGTATTAGTTTTGTAACCGCTTTGAAAGGATAGAAATAATATCAAATACACATAAGATACTATTTTGGGTGTATTAAATTATGTTTTTATTATGATTGAAAATTGTGAAAAAAAATTTTTATGAAACTATTTGAAAAAAACTAAGAAAATCTTTTAGTCCTATTTTTTTATTTTTTTTAAACATGTTTGCCCTAGTTTGAAGTATTGTGTGTGTAAGCACGATCGAACGTCGCCGAGAGAGAACGGTGTGGTACCTACCGGACGACGCAATATTACGAAACGCGCTCGCACGTCAATAATCGTTTAGAACGCCGACAGACGCGGAGACGCGATTGTCCCGGAACGGCCGATACGTCTTCCTCCGTGAGAATTCGCGAGGGCCCCGTCCGACCCAATCATTGTTATCGGGCACGAGCTTCCGTCTAGGTTCCCGGAGGAGTGGAGAAAAGTTTCCGGAAACGCGTCCGGCGGCCCAAACGCCCCCCCCGAACGGGTCGGGGGTAATCGAATCAATTCGTTCCCGCACACGCGTCCGACCGATAGGTATAACTGTATAACTACGTGTGTGTGTGTGTGTGTGTGTGTGTGTGTGTGTGTCCGTCTTGGTAAAACGTCACGCTCGCGCTTAACCGCCGCGCAGCCGCCGGAGTTGCCGTCGGTATTGTTTAAACTTTTATTCGGGGTTTTGTTTTCTTTCGGAGGGTTTTTATCAAATTCCCGTTTTTCTTTCGAGACGGTATTACACGCCCTGTACGTAAAACGTCGCACGCGTGTATTTACCGGACGACCTCCCCTTTTTCGTGTGCCCGTACGGGGCGCGTCTACCCGTACACGAGATGAAAAACTTTGCGGTCAGATAAATATAATAATATGATATCTTACGGACTGTGTACCTTTTTCCCGCGAACAAAATATATATATATACAGTAGACGCCGCTTATAAGACTCACTTTGGGACCAGCACAAAGTGAGTCTTATAAACGAATGAATCTTATATGCGAAGTGGAAAAAAAAATTAATTACGTATTTATAAATTTTATTTTACTACATTTATTTTGCTTTCATTTTCATACATTAACACATATTACATATTACATACTTTATTATTGAATAAATTTCTTAATTAATTATTATTGAATAAATTTTATAATCCCAACAAAAAAAACTACGTGCACGTGTACGTATGTGTATTTATGTACCCGTAATTACGATAACTGTGCAGCCGCCAGATAATCAGTACACTATTATAACGATAATCGTTGCGATTAATTTTTCAATATCAATTTTATTTCTCAATTATAACCAAAAAAGTTTATTTTCTACTAATTATTTTACAAAATTTGAGTCTTATAACCGAAGTGTTGAGTCTTATAACCGAATTTTTTTAAATGTATTTGGATACGTCCGGACCGTTCCAGACGATTTTGAGTCTAATAAGCGACTGAACCTTATATCCGTGAGTCTTATAAACGGCGTCTACTGTATATATAAACAACATTTACTATTATTTCTTTTTTTAGATTCTGAGTGAAGCAAAGGATCTTATGGTTTTACAATGATGTTTTTTTTTTCTTAAATGGACTTTAAATATGGACTTAACTCCATAGCACAACAACAACGTTACAAAAGAGTTACAAAATACACGGAAGTATGAGATCACATAATCAAATGAGATACATTACAAATAAACCCCGTAAAATGTTGAGTATTTTAGGTATTTAGTCATAAATCGAAAAGTATTGAAGATAGAAACTTGAAAATTTTATCCAATATCAAATACATACTTTTTTATATTGGACAACATTTTCAGAAAAATTATAGCACTTTTGACTTAAATATAGAACTTTTAACTTACCAAATTGTTTGAAAGTTTTTATGTAATATAATTTTAAATATTTGACAAAAAGTTCTGAAAATTTAATATGACCTTACTCATATACCTACCTAATTATCCTAACAAAAATTCAAAAATCGTGAGTCAGGATTTTTTTTTATACACACTTTAATAAATTATTATACGATTTTTTTCGATATTGTCTGATTTCTTTTAAGTTTATTTCTAATGAGTTATAATTGTTATAACAATTGAAGTTTAAATGAGTTATATCTAATTGAATATTTAATGAGGGTTTAATTACAAAAAAACTCACCAAAAATTATACAAATAACCGTAAAATACGTAAACAGTATTTAAATAATAATATATTATATTACACTGAAGCTTTGCTCAGAATCGTTTTATACTAAAGAAATGAGTCATCATTTCTTCAAAACTTAATACATTCATCACCAATATCTTGTCCGCGGACTGAAGGGACGAAGGACGAACTTGTACCACCATCATCTTACTTACCAGCTTTTTTTTTTTTTTGCATAAATCGGTTTTGAACACGTCTTGTTTCTTCCTCGTAGGTAATAAATAAAAATTCAGTGTTTTTGCCGCGTGACAAACGACGTGTTTGAAACTCTTTGCGGCACGTTGGGATATGTGTGATCCCACCAAAAAAATTGCTCATTCGGCACGGTGGGACAAATATTACTCCACCAAAAAAAACAAAAAACAATTGGTTTTTTCTAATTTTTGGTCATCCGTTGATTAATTTTATAGCCATGCTTTATTTTATGCCTGCCCTGTCATATATAGACATAGTTCATATTACGCATTCAATCTCGGACGGCTATCGTTAATTAGATAATAATTGTCAACAAATATTTTTCAACACTTTATTTCCGAAAGTTTATACGTTCTCTGTTGCTTATTTGATCATCCGATTAGATTGGAATTTTCTTATGATGTGTTTAAGATTATTAAATGAGAAAAGGTACAAACAAACTATATGGAGAAATCGGCTACATAGCAAAAATTAATGATCGATATTGCACATTGGGATTTACGTTTTTCCACCGAAAACAATTTAAAAACTTTTTAGTTATTTATTTTTTTTCAATTACACGTTTGAATACATGTTTCAATGTAAAACAGTCACAACAAATGAAAAAAAAAAATAAAACAAAAATTGGCAAGTCTGTGCAATAAGGGTCAGTAATATTCTCAAAACTTCGTGCACTAAAGAATTAATGAAGTATTAGAAAAAAAAACTGTGTTTTATTTTTTCCAATCAACTATCATACGACCGTTGGCTGTTAGTCAAAGTAGAATCCCGGAAGTCATCGAAAGAAACGAGCGGCGGGCATAGCCCCTTGGTTGTATTGTTAAAATTCAGCGAAAAATCGTAATTTCCAAAAAGTGAATAGAACAAAATATTATTGATAGGTATTTGTTACGCGGACCATCAAATCGATTTATTTCTTCGAGTCATAGTTTTATAAATATACTTTACACATATACCTTTTAAATATATTCTGTGATTTGTATCGTAACCCGTTTTTTTAAACAAAAGAAAATCTATTATTATTATTATTATTTTTTTTTTTTTTGTGGTTTGATACGTGAACTCGTATAGTATGATATATTTTATGTATCAGTATAACATCTGTGCATTTGTTTATTAAAATGTATTGCGTATAACACGACCATCTTGAGGAGTGGTCTATCGGTTCCAGTAACAATTCACTCGGTCGTACTTAAAATTCTACGAGCGTCCTTTAATTGAGGCTCGAGAACCATTGTGTCCGTGCGAGCCCAATCGCAAGCCAGATCAGCGTCGCCGGGCACAGCGCATATAGCTATAACAACAACAACAATAATAATAATAATAATAATAATAATAATAATAAAAATAATAATAATATATATTTATATATTGTTCCGCTCCGGGTTCCGAATTTACGGGCCATTTCACTGAAAACGTCGAGTATACGTCGTATACGTCATACTTTCCGTAGAAAGAAGAGAAAAATAATAATCCATGGGAACACCGTGTTTTAATTTATCGTTTCGCCGAATTGTTTTTTATTCGTGAAATGATGGGTTCCGAAAACGTGATTTCCAGTACACCGACAGCACGAAACCAGAATTTATGGATGTAAAATACGCTCAAAATATTTCGTGGCGAAAACGGCACAAGACGATGACCGACATAGATTGTATATAGTTGCTCCGGTGCTTCGAGGTAAGGTTTTTGACTTTGTTGTACCAAGCCGCCATTCAATTAATCGCTAATTCCGATTGATTACACCACGAGCGTCGGTATACGAATACATTATGATGTACCCGAGTTCCAATCTATCGTAATACCTGCAGAGTACCTAATACCAAAGCAACAAGTTTTTTTTTTTTTTTTCTATTACCGAGCGAATTCGAAATTTTTCATGAAACGACTACACGAGGAAAAGTCGAAGAACGCACATTCTCGAGAATACGGAAAACAATAAAAACGGGTCATGAACTCACGTTATTAAAAAAAAAAAATCCGGTAAGGTAATGGGCGGTGGAGGTTCTCCTTGTATCCCTTCGATCTCCCTACTAAATAATGGTGATTTATGTATTGAATTTCAGAAAAGCAATAAATCATTTGTTTAGTAAAATGACTCTGACCAACGCTTCAGTGAAATATAATAATATACCCAGTGCCGGATCTAAGACATTTGGCGCCCGGGGCTAATAAAAATGTAGCGCCCTTACATAGTAAGGGTCAGGGTTTGCGGGTTGTCAACACAATTAAAAAAAATTTTAAACAGGTACAAATCAAAAGTATATTTTTATATAACAAATATTTTTTATTTAAATCGTTGTCTTAACTTATATTATAATATTATAGATCACAGTCAATATTATAGTTAAAAACCATTAAAAAATATAAAAACAAAAACCTAAATAAAAAATCTCTTGATTATTTTAATTAAGTAAAAAAATTATAATCTGAAAATTTAAAAATTAACTTTTCTAGCTTTTTTTGCAGCGAAATCATTAATTATGTCTTCATAATTGATTTGTCTTGCAATTTTATTTTCTATGGATAAAATAGATAAGTTATTAAGTCTTGATTGCTCCGTAGTAGATCTTAAATATGTTTTTATTAATTTCAATTTGCTAAAGCTTCGTTCACACGAAGCTGAAGTAACTGGCATTGTAAGATATATTTGGTAAGCAACGGATATATTTGGATATGCATCTTGAAGTTTATTTTTATAAATAAAATTCAACATTTCAAAAAATGTTGCTCTTTTTAAATCGTCATCTATGTTGTAAACATGCTCTTTAAAGCTCTCTAGTTCTGAAATGAATTCAATTTTGTTGAGGTCGTTTTCATATTTGTTGCATAAATCGACTCCCGCTCTTTTCAAGTTTTCCATAGGCCAAGAATAAATTATTGTTGGATCTAAAAATGAAAAATCTTGAGCAATATTTTCTATTGATTTAAATCTTTGATGTAGTCCTATTAAGATATTGTCAATAACATTTTTAATCATTATTGAAAATTTATTTTCTTCACTTATGTTACAAAACTCATCTTCTGCAATTTCTCCGGGTAAAAGTTTCATTTTTCGTAATCTGACTTTTGGAAATTCCGTTTCTATGCCTAATACTTCAGCTTTATTCTTTGAATCCAATAAAGCCTCATTTATACCTTGCTCTCGAAAGTTTTCTAATATTTTAAGGAGACTTTGCAGATGTTTGACAGCGACATCAATTGTTAATTTTGGTTTTTGTAAAATTATATTAATCCTGTCAATTGCACTGAGAATTTTTTCCCAAACCGTAAGCATACAAATAAAAGAAAAACTTTTAAGTGATCTTATCAAATTATCTGCATCAAATTTTGTTTCTTCTGATAATTTTTCTTGTTTTAGAACGTCAAATCTTTTAAAAACCATATCCAGTTGAGTATTTAATGATTTTATTGCACGATGTTTAGCTGACCACCTTGTTGTACTATACCCTTTCAATGACAATTTTAAATTATTCATTAGTATATCCCATCTTTGCGTTGAACTTGAAAAGAAATTAAATAATTTCTGTACGATGCCGAAAAATGTTTCTACTTTAGGTATACTTTTTGCACAATTAACACCAATTAAATTTAAGGAGTGAGCTGAGCATGGGATGAATCTTGCAAGTTTATTTATTTCAATAATTCGTGCTTGGACTCCTTTAATTTTTCCATTCATATTTGACCCGTTATCAAACGATTGTCCTCTACAGTCAGATATTCTAAGATTATCTTTTGTCAAACAATCTAATATATCTTCTGTTAATGATTCACCAGTTTTGTTGTACACACGCACAAATTTTAAAAAACTTTCTATGATTTCGCATTCATTCTGGTTGTTTTGTATAACATAGCGAATAACTTGGGTCATTTGTTCTTGGTGTGCAATGTCCGGTGTACAATCGAATAGTATAGAATAATATTTCGCCTCTATTATTTTTGAAAGAATTTCATCTTTAACTCTTTTTTCCATAATCTCTAGAAACTCGTCTTGAATACCATGAGAAAAATAAGAAAGACCACCTTTTTTATGTCTTTCAATATGTTTTGATAATGGTTCATGATAATGTGACACTAGATTAACTAAATTTAAAAACTTTCCACTTCGGTTTGATGTTCCCACACTAGAAATAATTTCATTAGATCCTCGAAATGCACTTCCGTCCATTGCTAGATGCATTATAATGTCTATAATTGCCAATAAAACGGATTTCCAGTGACCTTCTTCTTTTCTTATAGAATTTTGCAATTCTGTATCTATACCCTCGCAGTGATTCAATGCCATTTCCAATGAAGTCCAAGAACACACATTTTTTTTATGTATTGGTGAATTTTCATGTAATGGAATTTTTTCGGTAACTTTTTTCCAATTTGTTAAGCCAGTGTATGCTAATTTTGATATGTTGGATGAGTTTTCTATTTTAGTAAACAATTTACAAGGTACACAAAAAAGTGCATTTTTATATGAAGAATAGCTGAGCCATGTTCTTTTTAATTTTTTTCCATTAATAAGTATCTTATAAAACCAGTCAGACTTAACATTTCTACCGTCTCTTTCCGAATTACTAAAATCATTCATTTCAGAATAATTGTACCTCATTTTCACTAAATATGTTCTTTGTGTATCTGTAATATTTAAAGGCCATGTACCAAGATCAGTAAAATGTATGTTTATGGTGTCTACTTTATCGCAATTAGTTCTGTTCCTGTCTATAGCTGAATAATAGTCCTCATCACTAGTCGATACCGTTTTTGTTTCAAATAATTCATTATGTGCAATCTCTGTAGAAATAACTTGATGTTTATTTTAGATTCTGAGTGAAGCGAAGGATCTTATGGTTTTACAATGATGTTTATTTTTTTTTTTTTTTTCTTTTTTTTTTTTTTTTTTTTTTCTTTTTTTTTTCTGTAAACACTTTTTCGCATAGAAATCCTTGTCCAAAAGTTTCGTCCAGCAACTTTTTAGATTCGAAATTGAACTGAGATGGTACTTTAGAGAGGTCATTTTTCCAAAATCTCCATAGTTTTTCCAGTAATCGAGAATAATGATCGAAAAACTGAGTAAAAACGGTAAAATCGGTAAAAATCCGCCGTAAACGAGATTTTCACTGTTCAGATTTTAGGTATTTAGTCATAAATCGAAAAGTATTGAAGCTAGAAACTTGAAAATTTTATCCAATATTAAATACATACTTTTTTATATTGGACAAAATTTTCAGAACAATTATAGCACTTTTGACTTAAATATAGAACTTTTAATTTACCAAATTGTTTGAAAGTTTTTATGTAATATAATTTTAAATATTTGACAAAAAGTTCTGAAAATTTAATATGACCTTACTCATATACCTACCTAATTATCCTAACAAAAGTTCAAAAATCGTTAGTCAGGATTTTTTTTTATACACACTTTAATAAATTATTATACGATTTTTTTCGATATTGTCTGATTTCTTTTAAGTTTATTTCTAATGAGTTATAATTGTTATAACAATTGAAGTTTAAATGAGTTATATCTAATTGAATATTTTATGAGGGTTTAATTACAAAAAAACTCACCAAAAATTATACAAATAACCGTAAAATACGTAAACAGTATTTAAATAATAATATATTATATTACACTGAAGCTTTGCTCAGAATCGTTTTATACTAAAGAAATGAGTCATCATTTCTTTAAAACTTAATACATTCATCACCAATATCTTGTCCGAGGACCGAAGGGACGAAGGACGAACTTGTACCACCATCATCTCACTTACCAGCTTTTTTTCTTTGGGTATAATAATTGTATTTGATATTGATGAACTTGTATCAGAATTTGAAGGAACCACTTCTATAAATTAAAGGTAAATTAAAAAAGGTATTTTTGTGATGGCCTTTAGTTAGTTTATACGATTTAAGCTTATATTAGCTGTTATAACTTAACAATACATTTTATAACTGAAATTAGTAAAATCAAAAATACCTACTTAAATCTAAAACGTGAATGATTTATAAGAAATTTAAAAATAAAACAAATAATTATTTAATATTCTACACTAAATTGTATACATTTCTCTACTAAACAATACAAATTTATTTATTTATTGTTGCAATAAAATAAAAATTCAATTTTATTAAGTTGTTTTAAATATCTCAACCTTGATTAAATTCATTATATTTAACTATAGGTAAATATATAATTTATTTTAACAGGTTTAAAAATTGCTTACCGTTGGTTTCTGTTTCTGTAATATTCTTATCCATATCTGAATCATGGTCCACATCATTAGTTGATACCGTTTTTGTTTCAATTAATTTATTATGTACAATCTCTGTAGAAACAACGTTATGTTTATTTTAATTTTATTTAGATGTTTAAGGCCGGTTCTTACAATGTCCGGTTAAGTGCCTGTTAACGGTTAACCGACGGTTAGTGGGATGTTTACCGGCAGAATTCCGCTGGTTAAGTGTCCGTTAACTTTAACCGGACATTGTAAGAACCGGCCTAAAACTTGTTTTAAATAACTTTGATTAAACTCGTTACATTTAAGTATTTAACTGTAAATATATAATTAATTTTGACAGCTGTAAAAATTGCTTACCGTTGGTTTCTGTTTTTGAAAAGAAATTGACGATCTTAGGTAGTTTTTGTACATTTTTTTCAAATTCCAGTTTTCTTTTTCTATTTTCAGCCCCGCTAAGCTTTTTTTTTGAATTCATTATCTTTTTGTTGGTTAAGAAATGTTAAAATAAAAAAAACTGTAAAGTTGAACTGAACTGACAACAGTGACAACAACGTCAACAACTTTACTGTCGACTATTCGACATGAATAAATGAACAATAAAAATATTATCGTACATTCCAACATTGTAAATACCTATTATAAAACCTATGCATTTATCGTCGATCGCCAGTTTGGGTTTTCTCCGAAATTGACTGATAATGACTATAAATATAAAATATGTCAACACCGTGCCGGACCTAAATATAAACAAAAGATAAACGTTATCGAATATCAAATATTATTTATTCTGTTTAAATATATAGTATTATAATTTATACATATTTTATATTTTTAGCTTATTTTTTTATTTTTCATAATCTTTAGAGCGCCCTGATACCAACAGCGCCCGGGGCAAGAGTACCCACTTGCCCCCCCCCCCTAGATCCGGCACTGAATATACCGTTTTTAGTCTGACAGTCGATAGAGTATTTTCTTTTGTCAAAACCTCATACAATTTTTATTCTAAACATGAAAGACAACTTTTCGCCCTATAAGATTCAAAATATGTTGTTTTATCTGTAGGACCAATTATTTTTTAAATACTTTTAAAATTGAACATTGGTGTTGGAAGCTGATTCCGTAAAAATGTTATAAGGATTTAGTTGAGCACTTTTATAAAAAAAATCCTAACTAACGATTTATCAGATTTTTTTGGTAAGTGAGTATTATACAATATACATACAGTAATATAACTCTTATATTACTCTTGTAAGATAATATTAAATATTCAAGTTATAATACGGACAATTTGAAATTTTATGAGATAAACTTTAAATAAACGCGATATTTTTAAAGTTGTATTTTTAGCCCAAAGTTAGTAAACTTTTATTGAAACTATTTTCGTGCATTCAAAAATGTGTTATTGACACTCGGTGAAAACTTAAACTTTCTATCAAAATTATTTTTAGAGTTACTCTAAATAATTAAAATCGATTTAGTGAGAGTTTGACTTACGGTTCATTTTAACTTTGTACCCAAATTTTCAGCAATTTTTCCTTTTTACTGGGATGAGCTACCATTGAGCAGAGAGAAAAACATCAGTGAATCCAAAAAGTTATTCAAGGGAAACGGTGATTACGTGAACTGTATCCAAAACTAGATTTAGTCTAATTCAATAAGTTAGAACTCTAATATATACCTATGCTAATAGGTATATACAGCACTACCGGAGCACGTTTACCCTGTTTCTCTGCTCGGGTACGCCACTGGAGAAAAATTAAGCATCAAAGCCTTCTATTCACGTGTATGATCTACAAAAATTTTGAACAAAAAATGGTTTCGAAAAAAAAAAAAATAAAAATACGAATGAAAAAAAAATTAACTTCATTGTAAGACCTGCAGAGCCGTCGCTTCACTCGGAAACTAAATGAACGTACTTCGTTGGTTTCGTTGGCATATACGTATTATACAATGTTGTAGCCGTCAATAATCTCCTCGGAACCGGACGCGCGGTGTAGATTTCCGCGCGCGCGTTCGAGTAAAATAAACAATCGCACGGCACTCTAGACCCGGTGTAACTTTCTATTATTCCGGTCGACGAACGAAACAAAGGACTCGCGACCGCCGTTATTATTGTCTCGGTATGTAAATTTCCGTAATTATCGATCCGACGTCGTCGGGCGCGTTACGGATAGCTGATACGGATCGAACGCAATAACGAACTCCGCCGCGCCGTTTTTATTTATTTTTTTTTTTTATTTTTCATTTATTTATTTATTTATTTATTTATTATTATTATTATCATTATTATTTTTTTTTTACCAAACCGTGCGCTCGCACTGTGAAATCGCCGAATAAGTCCTCAGCCCACCCGTCCGACACGTAATTATTATCATTATCCGTGTTTACCTGTGCGGTGTGCTCGGCGCGCGGGTTCTCCAAAAAACCTTTATTGTTTCGGTAACGCCCTCCGTCTCTTAAACACCGCATTATTATTCTATTAGACCTACATTAGTCTTTTTTTTTCTCCAAGAGTATCCGTTACTCGAGACAGAAGAAGAAAAAAAATAATAATAACAATAATAGTAATAATAATAATAACAACGTGTCCGTATCAAAACAGTAACCCCGACGCGCGCACTAGCTGCCGCGGTAATAACAAGTCGCCACCTCGGACGATATTATTTTATTCTACACGGGTATAATACGTATACACGCGCACCTCTCCTTGATTACCTCCTGCCGAGTCGTTCGGCTGTGGCCGCCACCGGAAAATCGGGTGGAATTAATAATGATTTTCGACTTTCTACGGTGAGAACTAACCGCGAACGAAAAACGTTTTAATTGCGACGGGTATTTTCGTACGCTCCGCAGCGTCCGTTTTGTCCGTGTGATTCGATCCGATCGAAATTTCACGCCGACGATGTTCGTAACCGGTCAAAATATCTCCACGAAAAACATATCTCCGGTCCAACAAACTCCGACAAAATATCTCTAGTCAAAACTATCTCCAATTTTAAATGTCCCAGTACAAAATACCTCCTGTTAAAAATATCTCCAATGGAAATATCTTCCACGAATAATATTCAAAAATATGTCAAATCGATCGCAACAATATATGTAATTTTTAAAATAATACAAATACGAAATAACTGAAAATTATAATCGGCCGTATACAATAATGCACAAAAATGAAATAAGTAAAATACAATGGAACCTCGATAAGTCGAAATTCAAGGGAAATGCAATTTTTTCGACTTATCGAGGTTTTCGACTTACTAAGGTTTTCGAGTTACCAAGGTTTTAGAAAAAAAATTCGACTTAAAAAGTTTTAAAAATGTAAGTATTAAAGTTTTTAATTATTATGTATGTAAATATGTACATATATTGTACAATGTAAAAAAATGTGATTATACAGGTTATTTAAATAAAAACAAATTATCACGAAAAAAATATAATAAAACATATGTTTCAACTTTATAATAGATAATTTGTGATTTTACTTTGACTTAAAATTTGAGATTTGCTATTATCAATTTCTACTACATTTAAAGCAGAGTACACTTTATCGTCAACTTACTTAATTGTTCGGTGAATGTCCTTAGCAATATGAGGGCTGCTGTTGCTTGGTTCATTGAAACACGATGCACAGGCTCAGATGATGATTCTCCGATGTCATCAACATCTTCTGTGCTACGTACGGAATTAGTTATATCGTTGTCTGTCAGAATACCAGAAACGGCAACGTCATTGTCGATTTTAACAAAATCGTCAAAGGTTTCTTCCATGATTCCATAACGACTTGCTATCATCGCCCATTCTCTGTCATCCGTATCAGTATTTTCGATTATTATAGGCATCAATGTGTCGTCTTTCTCAGATTCAAGTATAAATCCACACAATAAACGCGATTACATAAAATTTTCGGAACGGACAAGCCGATTAGACAAATTTTTATAAAATTATCTGTCATATTCGGAGCACAGAATGTTCGAGTTATCTATAGTTTTTTTTTCGAGTAATCGAGGTTTTCGCAAGGGGACGGAATTTTTGTCGACTTATCGAGGTTCCACTGTATATAAAATCCACGTGAAGGTATCAATAATTGTGCAATAGTAACTTGTCGCCTATTCGACTTACAATAAAAATTGAAGAGGCATTTTTTTCGGTATTTAACAAACAAGGCGACAAAGTGAAACGGGAACTAACTTAGTCGATACCAGTTGCAGTGTGCAGTCTATACTGGCACACTATGAGCAGTGGTGGCGAGAACCGTTCGAGTCTTTGAAGCAAATTGAATATTTTTAATATTTTCGTCATCGACCATTCCTTTTTTTTTAAACTATCGTATCGGTACAGTCGTTACGACGATAAAATCGTTTATCGTGGTTCGCAATAGTTAGCTACACGTACGCAAAATATATCAGATAATACGAATTCGTCAATGTGTCAGTGTAATATTGTGATTAGTAGCTGTTATTATTCTAGAAATATTTTAAATCGGAAATATTTTAAATCGGAGACATTTTGTACTAGAGATATTTTGACCGGACATATTTTTGTGGAGATATTTTGACCTGGAACCGACGACATTTACGGACGTTCGCGATATTTCAACGTCGGCTTCGAACGAATTCGGCGACTGCGGTGTTTTCTTTTTTCTTTTTTTTTTTTTTACTCGATACGTTTTCGGACCGTTCACGGCACGTATTTTACAGCCGCCGCCGCGCTATTATATTAACACTGTATATAATCGTATAATTCATGTCGGCGATAACATCTAGTATAGATCATAGATATCGTTTTATTGTTACGCGCAGCTATGCGCACAGGTGACGTCGTGTGCATTGTGTGTATCATTAATATATACATTTTATAATTCATACCTTCACGGGTACGCATATATAGGGTGTGGAATACACGAGCACGGACGTCTCAGACGTTTCTCGTAACGTTACGGTCGATTCGAACCCGACGATTAATCGCTGTTGTCTGGAAACGATTTCGGACGGGACCAGATTACTCATTGGGCGGTGGGGGGGGGAGGATCCGGCATAGAGAGCTTTTACGGTAATAATATATTCGACTGATTCGACGCCAATAAATAAAGATACAAATTACGATAATTTCTCTACCGAACCGTGGCCAAACGAGAAATATAGAAACAATTGCAAGTCTAGGAAATCTACATTCGCTATGATTTATGAACCTCGTGGTCGACGGATGTTGTTGACGTAATCGATATATTGTTATACGCATTGTACAGACTCTGGTGTTTGGCCGAATAGTAATCAAACACCCGACAAATTATAATTTTACAGAATTCCCTTCTTCTCTATGTCGGAACAATTTATTTTTTCAGTTTAAAACGTGTGCCGACCATATATTATTACACTGTTGATTCGAGGGTTTTTTGTATCAAATATATTCACGATTTTGTTTCGAAAACTACTGCGAAATCCTGTTTTGAATATCCAATCTAAAAAGCTTAGCCTGTGTAATATGAATAAAAAATTCTATAGACACAGGACGAAAAATAAAAAACACTTCACCAAAAAACCAATATATAGTATCTCTGGCTCCGCTGAGAATCTTACCTCGCGTTTTCAAAGCTTTTATTTCATAACGTGTTTGCTAAACCCAGTGTTTGTTTGTTTTTTATTTTCTGCCTCGTCGTGTGTTCAAACATAGTGTCGTTTAAAGCTAACCAAACAATTACGAAGTAAAGCAACATAAGCAGTGTGGAAAAACGATTGAATATCGATAAAATTCTTTTCGGCCGAATAGCCTGCAATAGCCATCCAGCACGATTTACACACCGACAAGTGACAACGCATAATACAAAAAAAAAAAAAAAACCATAGAGTCGCAAAATTTGAAAAATACATTGAAATATCGAACGCAATGATAATTAATATAACGAAATTATAATCTTTAAATGTAGTATGGTATGACATTATTTTTCCCCTTTTGTGTGTGTGTGTGTGCAGTTTTTTTACATCTATGTATATATATATATAGGTGCACGTGTGCACTGCATAATCGCCCGGGATTTATTTAATTACACTTTTGAATATTCCCTCGGCTCGAGGAATACAATAATTCAGGTGCGGGAAAAATGAGGAATAACGCCCCTAAAACCGTTTTATTAATAAATAATAACGAAACGATAAAAATGTATAAACAACGTTAAGCGAGTCAACGTTTTTAATACTTTTAATGTTTTCGGGAACCGCAAAAGGTACCCGTGTTTAACTGGTTTTTTTTTTCAACGTGTCATCCGGTGTTTTTTCCACCCCGTCCTCTGGATATGACAAAACACAAATGGGATTACCCGCAAATGGTGAATTCGCAGTGAAATCCCTTAGTGATCCATGTCAAATGTATTTTATTCCGGGGTTAATGCGATTTTTATTTATTTATTGTCGTGTGGCGAACCCTAAACGAATACGAGTTAAGTGCACACACAAAAACACCCGCGCCCGCGCGTGCAATATATATATATATACATCATTGTTTTATTCATGTTCTTCCTTGGCGCGGGTGGCGGCGGGAGTTTACGAAAAATATAAAAACTAAAAAAAAATTGTTTCGCTTTATTATTTTTTTTTTTTTTATTCCTACTCCTCCTCTACCCGCAGCATGGACCACGAAGGCCCGTGCGCGAGCGCGTGATGCTTTACAGGTATATATATATATATATATATATATATATACATACAACAGCCGTTTGCACACCGACGTGACGCCGATCCTACCGCTTTCGAGGAAAACCTTTTGGGACTCGAGAGCCATTTTGTTTCGCCGTCACTATGACCGAACGCATTAAGTCTTGTAAAAATATATAACTACCTATAGAGTATATATATATATAAATATATATTACATTTAAACGTCGCATCCACCGTGTGGTCTGCACGACAACCACACACGTGCGCGCGTGAACGCGTTATTTGTATACGTAGGGAGGTCTCGGAAATTGAATATGACGTTTTATTCGCGCCAAACAACCGTGTCGTCTTTTAAAGCGATGTGACAAAACATAAATAACGGCTCGCCGTATACGACGGACCCGAGCCGTTACACTTAAACGAGACGTGTAGAGGTACCAGGTGGGTACAGGGTGTCCCACGACGATAAGCTATATCTCCTGCAGTGTTTATATCATATATGTACGGCTTGCAACCAAGGGAGTTTTTGTGGGAGGGGGGGCAATCGCCCCCCCTGGGCTTTTTTTTTTACCTTTTTCACATTATCTGTATTATATTATAATAATCATTAGAAAAAAATTACGAAATTATTTAAAGTCATAGATTATGATATAGGTGTGTAATATATTGATAGAAGCGCTCGGAATTTACCCAGCTCGTATCGTATCGATTTTATAACGATAGATACTTTTAGATACACGTTATCTGATACTGAACGTTCGATCATTTTTTAGATTCTGAACGGAGTGAAGAATGTATTGATTTTACAATGATGTGTGTTTTTTTTTTTTTTTTTTTTTTTTATTTATTTATTTTTGTGTCTGTCGACACGATTTGGGGCAGTAAAAATGCTTCGATTGCCTTATAGAGCAACTTTTTTGAAAGGAAAGTGAATCTAGTTGGTACTTTGGGGGGTCAAAAGTTAAAAATTTTCAATATTTTTTTAACGCGCCGGGAAAAACCCTTGAAATATGAGGGAAAAACGGTATATTTTACGCAAAACCAGTTTTCGACAAAATCAAATTTTTTATTTTGCTATAACTCAAAAACTAATCGATGTAAAAATACTTGAAATTTTCACCAAATGTTTAGATTAGCGTTCTCTATACACCGTTAAATTTTCAAAGTATTTTGACTTTTATTGAGCTAATTATAGACAATTGAAATTTTCAATTTTTTTAAGTATTTTTTTTTAAAATAACGATAAAATAACGATAAAAGCCACACAAAGATATTTATATTAATTCATAAGAAATCAAAATAAGTATTCAATAAAATTCTATCGAGTAGTAAAAAAAAGTATTTAAAATACCATTCAAATACTTCAAAAATAAAAGTATTTAAAAAAGTATTCAATACTTCAAAAAGTATTTGAATACTTTTACCCAAATCCTTTTACTCAAATACTTTACAACACTGACCATGCCGTATGCAAATGCGTCCTAATTGAAAAATAAAACACTTGTTTCAAAATAGAATATATTACAATATTTAAATATAATATATCCTAGACTAACATATCATCTCCGTTCAGGATCGTTTTTCGTATACAATGATACCTATCATTGAATTCAAATTTAACAAATCCATTATAATGACCTATCCTATGAACGAGTCGCACTCCACCCCCAACTGTACAGCAGAGCGAGGCCCATCCGGCTTTTTTATTTCGATTGTGGTAATCTTTGAATTTTGCATTCCACAAAACTTCATAATCTCGGTAAAGTTCAATTAGGTAACTCAATACATTGATTTTGATCCATGGCGTTCGCTGCACACGCGTGAGGCAAACGACTAGTTCACACGGCGCGAAACAAACGGGCGAATCTCCTTTGACTCGCGTCGAATTACCGACAGCGCTCCGCTCGCCACGAGGCATCCTCGATGGCCTCGCTTATTACGCGAGGCAAGTTCGGACGGGACGAAACAAGACGAATCTTGACTCGCGCATCAATTAAGCCTCGCGCATCAGATTCGCGTCGTGCAAACCCGGCTTTAGCTTCCGTCAGATCTTCTTCTGGAAAACGTAGTTTTCGCCGAGTTGTATCTACCTCCTCCTCGTCCCCGCCGTCCTCCTCCTCGTCGTGGTCGGGACACTCGGCGTGCATCACGCACGTCGACGCCACGTGGTCCTCGCCCCGCAGCATCTCCTCCCACACGGTGTCCGCCTCCCAGGTGGCCAGCGGCATGGCGGGCACGGCGAAGTTCTCGAGCGACTTCAGCGGGCCGGAGGGCGGCGGCAACTTGAACACGCCGTACATGATCGTCGTTAATGATCGACAGCGCCATCATGAACAGGTACCTGTTGCGCCCGACCTTTAAAAACTCCGTCGCGTACTCCGCCGCGTGCAGCTTCGAGTAAGCGTACTACACGAAAATGATACAAAAGTTCGCGCTGAACCTGAAACAGCACGGCGGAGTACGAAAATCTTTTGATTTTCAAAGTGGAACTGTAAGTCAAATCGAATGTTGTGTGAACAACGTGTTTTATGGACGGTTCTAACCGAAGCACTGTGAATATTTCAATAATTGAAAATTATTGTCCATTGTTTACGAGCCAGATAGCTCGTATCTAGGGTTACCATTACTGCAGTGGCGGCTTGAACTTTTTTTTTCTTGACTCACATTTAATATTTTTACACCGCCCAACCTCTAATCAGTAACCTACTATTATGAGTAACGTTAATCGTTATCTTTCATCGATAATTTCTTCGAATTAACAAATATAATATTTATATTCCATTCTTTAGGCCGGGGTTATACACGACGGATTCCGCCGCGGTTTTTTTTTAAAATAACGATAAAATTTTTTTTTTTTGCCAGAAAATCTTGAAAATTTAATACAAGGTTTCTTATAAGTTGTTCCATAACTGATAAAAAAAAATCCAAAATCGTAAGTCACAATTTTTTTTTATAAGTGCTCAAAGTTCCAATTTATACGAAATATGTAAAAATTGCGAAAATTTGCAAATAATTTTGTTGTTGAAAAATCGTAAAATTTTTTTCTTTTATAACTAAGTTTTGAAAATTTGGTACAAGGTTTTTCATTAGTTTTTCTTCAATTATCTGCAAAAAAAACTCTACCGGATTCAGACAAAAAAATTTTATGAGTGTTTGAAATTTAAATTTTTACAAAAACACGTTAAACAACGGTTTAGCCTCAAACGATTTTTGCTATTTGTTTTTTTTTTCAAAAAGTATAAGTTGTAGAAACTTGAAAATTTTATCAGTTGTTTATATTGGCATTTTCTTTATACAATTTTATTTTCAAAAGATTTCACTCATTTTTAATCAATTTATAAGCATTTGAAATATTCGATTTTTTTTATTTTTTTTTTTATAAATGTTGATAAAAAAAATGTAGCTCCGACGAAATACTTGAAAATTTAATAGAAGGGTCCACATAAGTTGTTCTAACTCCCATTCAAAAATTATAAAAATACATAGGCACAAAATTTTTTTATAAGCGTTTATAAGTGCTAATATTGACATATCATCTCCGTTCAGAATCGTTTTTCGTATACAATGATACCTATCATTGAATTCAAATTTAACAAATCCATTATAATGACCTATCCTATGAACGAGTCGCACTCCACCCCCAACTGTACAGCAGAGCGAGGCCCATCCGGTTTTTTTTTTTTTTTTTGTTAAACACGAAATAGTAATAATATCATTGTAGTACACGAATACGTCTTCACAGTTCACGTAGTACACTAGATGCATGCAAAATAATAGATAGATTTTCAGAACACAAACGATTAAAAGAATTTGTTTTATAGAATAATAATTTTAATTAGTTTGTGCTTAATTTAAAAGAATTTTTATTTATTTTTAATCCTAAATATTATTAGTTAAATTATTTTGTTTATTTTTTATTCCTCAACATTACAAGTCTAAAAGTCGCCCTCCCCCCCTGAAAATAGGATCAGGGACGCCCTTGCTTGCAACGATACAAATATGAAGATTTTTAATTTTCCTTTCCGTGCATAAATGTTTTAGTTGAAAAATGTTTTAAATGATTTGCATACGGTTTTAAGGTAATTGTTTTATTTATTGATTTATGCGTACATTTTCACCGTTAGATTTTTGTTACTGTCGACTTTACGATTGTAATTGAGTTTTTTACTTAAATCATTAAGTCAATGAAAATCTTGTACATATATTAATAACATTTATGAAAACTAAAGTCAGCCCGTTTGGCCATTACATCCGGCCGATTTCCTTCATTTTTTTTTTTTTTTTTTTTTTTTTTTAATGAAAGGTATTTAGACTCAGATATTTCATCACTCATCAGTCATTTAAATTTACTAAACTTCCACTTTACTCAAATTATACTCAAACGCAATTCTTCACTGTAAATTTCTTATGGGACACATTCACTCAAGCAATTCGAATTGTCATAGTTCATTTTCAAATGAATGGATCTCGATCGTTTTTCTCTCAGAACACCCATTGGATCAAGCTCTTTTTTTTTTTTTGAGCTATTAACTGCTTAAATTCGTTGAGTTTGAGGAAAGTTATGCGTGCACAATCAACTTTACAATCAATTTTTTCCAGATTTTCCTCAACTCAAACCTCTACTTATAATTTATGTATTGATTCGATTGCACCTATACTTTTTATAATATAAATAAATTATCTACTGCGAATTTATGCAATGGGTATATTAGTGAACTCTTAAAACACGAACAAAAATGTAATTAAAACGTGAATATTTGTAGTCCTACGTCACGTGAGTCGTATATTATACAAAAAATGTATTCATTGCGATTACATTCGATATTACGGGAGATATCACGACGGGTATATAATACCTTCGTTGGACACCCTGTGCACGTACTGTGTGTATGCATACGTACGTGTACGGATGCGCGTCGTCGTTTCGCGAGTAACGTGACGCGCAAACTTTTACGCCAACAGTTCCACGTATATTTTATTGCTCGCCTTCTTTTTACGACCTTTTTGGAAGTTTATTATAATATGAAAAGAAAACGGAACAACACAAACGGCCCGGATGGCGGCGGCGGCGGCGGCATCGCCACCAGAGAAAATCGTTAGCGCGACGAGAGCAAACGCACGCGACATAACACCGTGCAGACGGACGTATAATAGACACACGAGATTATAAAACCGCTCGGGTCGCGCGAGGATAATATACGACGACGGCGAGTTCGGCCGGTGACGAAATATTATTACTAGGGCCCGAATTTAAATGCACTTAAAACCGTACAAATATGCTCTAAAAAATAGTCAAAAAAGCCCTTTAAAAATGCATTTTTCCACAAAAAAGACCTTAAAAATGAAAAAATGACTGTATAAATGACATATATTTTCTTATATAATTTGTAATATATAAATAAGATTGTATTATTTTTTATTATTTTATTAAAAAAAAAAAAAACCGAAAAATTGATTGATGTTGACTCGCATATGTTCGCTGAATCGAAAATTTTTTTTCAGCTGCGACTTTAATATTACAAATTTTACTAAGTAAAATAGTACTATCTGTTGTAAAGTCGTCTTTTCTGAATTCATTTACGTAGTCACGCTAGCGAGAAGAAGTAGATGATTTTATCTTAGGTAACAGTGTAACACATTAAAGTCACAAACTACACGAGCAATGACCACGACGAACACGAACTGACTGATTATTTGTGATTTGACCGAATACAGTCAATAATAAATTAAAATAAGACAAAATCGAATAGAATAATTAATTTTTAGATAATATTTTGAATTGGCTAAATTTGTAAAGTATATCGAACATATATGCATTAAAAACCAACAAAATGGCCCAATAATCCTAAAAATGCTCTAAAAATAAGAAAACTTCGAAATATGCAAAAAAATGCAATATAAAATTTGTAGCTATGAAACCCTCGTTACATGAAATGAATTATGTACTTGGAACGCATTGTGTGAGATCAACAAAAAAAATATACATTTTGCATTGAAATCCGGGCCCTTATTATTACGTTTTGCGCGTCACGAATCGCAGGAACTACGACGCCGGAAAAAAAACAGTGTTCGAGATACAAAACGATGAGTATTTTATGAGGGTTTTTTTTCTGTCATTCAGATTTTAAATTTTCATCGAAAATTGTTTTGATCTTCGAGGAAAACACTCTGCGTTGACGATTTTCGATAAAAAAAAATCCTGCGTGCTCTGCGGTCGTTTAAAGCGAATCATTATGATTAAAAATGCGATAAAAAACACTCTTAATGATACGCATCAAAATTGTTTGTGTATCAATTAGTGATCAAGACTATTGTTACCCGAATGTATATTCACACAATATATAATAATTTTAATTACAAAACCAATTATAAGTAACCGATCGGTTTTAAATTCCAAGCATACATTTTTTTTTTTTTAATATAATTTATATGTGTTGGAATACATGAGTTATTGAATTTCTTAAAATTTATATTTACAATTTTAATCCTTAATTATAACACACAAAACTAATATTATATATATATATATTATATAGTTAATAACATAAAATTAGAATTCATTTAACAACCAGCTCATAACTGATTTTTTATTAATTATATGATTCGATTTTTTTTTTTAATTTTGATCATGTATCTTTTTTTTAAGTAATGGCATTTCATTAGAACATAATGGATCTAAATAATCAAGGAATTGTTTACCAATATTTTTTTTTTTGTGTAGTCCACATGGATATCATAAGCTCGATTTTCGAGAAATACCCGTTCAAATCCCTTTAAAGTATGGGCGTAGTCGAATCGGTTCCCGGGTCGAATAAATTGTACGAATTGGTTCCCGGGTTGTTTATAGGTAACATAAGTATTGATTCCCGAAAGCGAGAAAAATTTTATTTGAAAACATTAAAAAAATCAAAGGACAGCCAAATTTCGAATCTACAATTCGTTAAAAATATATGTTGTATATTAACACAACACTAATTTTTTTTCTAATATTATTTATTGTATTATTATTATTACTTATTTATTACAAGTACACAGGGACGCCCGGAGGGGGTGGAGGGCAGTGGGGGCCATTGTCCCCCTGAGATTTTTCATGTCAGTTACAAAATTGGAGGTTTTTTTACATATAGTCGGTCTCACACGACTAGGACACTCAGTGACTTTCCGACAGTCATTGTACCATTAATTACGAGAATAATTTTATTATGTACCTACTCGTAAAATTAATCGTTGTACTTCACGAGTCACAATTTTTTTTGCCCTCCCCCCCCCTGAGTGACATATCTGTGGGCGTCCCTGCAAGTACAAATATCATTATTGATAAATATGTATGTAGTATAATATATTATGTATATATTATAACACTAAGCAAAATTTTAACCACACCTATTGACCTATAGGTGTTCTAGATAGTACTAAGTCCATAGGCGTAGGGTGGTCAATTTTTTTGGGGGGGCTTTAGCCCTTCCAGGGGAAGGATGTAACGATTCGTGGGGGGCTCTGCCCCCCACACCCCCCAACCGGTGTACATCTGAAAATTTACATAAAAAATACAAATAACGTGTGACAATCTAAGGTTTTATTAAAATATTCTATTTTTTTTTTTTTTACTGTTATAACATTAAACGTCTGTTTTCTTTACAATATATCTCTAAAATATCTTCAGCATTTATATTATTCGATACATCTCTTTCAATATTAATAATAGCTAAAGAGGAAAAACGATCTTGATTCATGGTGGAGCGTATATAAGTACTGATTCTTCTCATTGTCGAAAAAGATCGTTCACAAGATGCTGAAGAAATTGGTATACTTAAAGCCAAGTTCAGAAGCTTATATAGATTTGGAAATGTTTCAGCTGTAATGCATTTTTGAAATGAACTTATTTGGTTTCTAGTTTCTGAACCTTCATATTTTTCCAGGCAGTTTTTAGCTACCATCATTTCCGCTTTAAGCGAAGCTAAATCAACCTTCAGTAAATCCTAAAATCATTATTATGACACATTATTCTTAAAAATTATAAACAATTAATATTTTTATTAAGTTATAAGTAATTTAAATCGTCAAATTTAAAGCAATTAAAATAAAAAATAGCTAATGTAAATTTAATTTTTTACTCACTTTATATTGTTGAATAAAAAATAAGCTCTTTTCATAGTCAAGATCAAAAAAGTAATCAATAGCTACTGCCAACTGCAAACTTTCTGATGAAAATCTGGTTTTCATATTATTCACAACATCATCTATTATTATATAATAAGCGTGAGTTTTCCAATAATCCTTAATATTAGTTTCACTTTGAGAATCATCATTTTCAGCACCAGTTGTCGTTGTTAAAACAAAATTTCTTAGAGACGCAGGCTCAAATCTTTTCCGTTTATTAGACGCTAACAATGAAAACATAATCAAATTAATCAATCAAATTAAAATCATTTAAAATAAAAGTATGTATTACTCTCAATAGGAACTTTCAACTCTATGTTATGTTCTTCGCAAAATTTAACTATATTTTCCCAAATGTTAGTGTATATTTCAGAGCTTCTACTGTCTTCAAGAGTTTTTATCACAGATTTTATTAAAACAGCTGATTTACCAAGTGTCTCTCCTTTACTTTGTAACCGGCTACTTAGAATACTAATTATATTTAAAACATATTCTATGTAATGTATATGTATAATAAATGAGGATTTTTGAACACATGAAAGAATGCCTAAAAAAAAAATTATTTTGTTCTCATATACCAAATATACCATACTACATTGATATGTATACAAAATGATTGTTCACAAACCAATTGCTCTTGAAATATCCCTGTCATTGTTATCTTTGACCTCTTGTTTTAAAATCTTAACAATTGATTTGTAGTTGTCTATCACTGCTTTGCAGTTTTTGTAGCGACAAACCCATCTCGTGTCACTTATTTGTGAAAGAGTGCATGGCTTAATATTTAAATGATTTTGCATTTCTTGTAACTTTTTGTTATTGGAAGGCGAAGAAAAATGGACATATATTGATTCCAAGATATTAAAAACTTTCTTTATAAACTAAATAATTAAAAATAAAAATAAATAAGTAATTCACTTAAAATTAAATAAATTTGTACTTACATTTACATTTTTACACATATCAACAACAATCAAGTTTAACTTATGAGCCATACAATGAATGTATGTTGCATACGGATAGTGTTTTATCATTTTGGCTTGTACACCACCTTTTCTGCCAGACATTACATTGGCTCCATCGTATGACTGTCCAATAATGGGGATGTGGTCAAACTTACAGAATTTTAAAAAGTTAAGAATTGCATAACTTAGTGACTCAGCGTCTTGTTTTTCGGACACATTAAGAAAGCCAATAAACCTTTCAAAAACTTCAAAATTTTTGGTGTACCTAACACAAACCGACATCTGTTCTTCTTTGTGGCATCTAAAATATATAAAGTAGTAATAAAATTAATTAAAAAAAAATTAAATATCAAGTCATCAGGAGCTATTACCTTGCTTCATCACACATAATAGAGTAAAATTGAGCTTTTTTAACTTCATTAATGATATAGTCCCGAACGTGATTTGAACAAATGTCAATGATAATATTTTGTGTGGTAGGACTTGTATAATTTACATATTTCTCATAATTAATTTGAAAATCTGGATTATTCTTGAAAAATAGTTTACAAGCTTCCTTGAAATTGCCTATTAGAAAAAATATAAATTAGTTGACTTTATAGGTAGGTTTTTACTAATTACATTATTATACCTTGATTTAAAGAATTACTGTCTTCTTGATGACCTCTAAATGCTATGCCTTGCCGACTGAGATACAAAATAATATCTATTATACATTTTATATAGTTTCGGTTCTTAATTACTTCTTCGTGCTTAGCATTTGATAACAAAGTGTAAACAGATCCTGTTGATTTTGATTTTGTATGAGCTGACCATTTAGCCATACAAGTTAAGTGATTCGGAGTACTAGAATGAATTTCTAATTTTGATTTAGAGTTCTTTCCTTTACCTTTTGAACCACTTATCTATAGTAATACATTAAAGATTTAACAGTGGTTATTGTAGGTAATATTAAATAAATTGTATTTGGCGTTTGTGAGCATTACATAATTTCAGCACCCAGTAGGATAGATGAATAAAGTATGCAGATACTTTAAAAATATAAACACTTACTTTTTTCCAGTTGTTAAAACCTTTAGTTATAAATGTTTCTTCAGATTTACATTTGTTTGTACCAAATATACGGCATGCATAGCAAAATATAGAATCTTTTGTAATGCTATACTCAAGCCAATCGAATTGTTTAAATAATGCTGAAGTGAAAGCGCGATTTTGGGATCCAAAACAAGTTTTAGGATACGCCTAAATAATAGATATTGGAATAAGCAAACAGCAAAAGCCAATCAGTTTTAGGCGAGGTTTTAGACAAGCTATATATAATATTATATAAATTGTATATATTATAAAACTTACGTCTAATATAGGTGTTGCTGGGCCCGAGTCAATATCGCCTAAATCTAAAACGACATTAATATCACATTGAACATTTTGTGTGGATTCATGTACAGCCTTCACAGGCATAGCATCATCTACAGATGCATCATCTTCAACGTCAACAATTATGTTTGTACTGTTTGTAGTATTTATTGATGCCACTGAAATGTCTACAGACTGTTTAGGTTTACAGAAAATACTGTATAATTTATTTTTTTCCATGTTGGTAAAAACACTAAACTAATTGAATTACAATAACTGTATTATTCAAAGGTTCGTAAATCGTAATAGCAATATAGCATTAGCAATTAGCATAGAACAATAAAATTAGTGAGAGGTATTCGGTACATTTCGTTTCCATCACGTGCTTGTAGCGCTTATCTTATATTATTATCATCTTAATTCTTATCAGTTATCGCTATTGCATTTTATTGCTCTGTGACTTTAGTAAATAATAATAATAACACAATAACATAATGAATAGATGACGTATGGACGTATTTCAATAAAATAAGCACAATTTAACCTTAACGACATAATATCGACCGACAAAAACAACACATTATTGTATAATATTATAACTATATTATAACTTATAAGAAATGTAATGGATAAAGTGGCATAAAAAAATAAAGAATTATTTTTATCGATATTTAAATATCAAAAAAATTATTTATTTGAATATTTTTTAAATATAGGTGGTCTTAAGTTTTTTGGGGGGGCTATTATTCTGACTGGGGGGCTTAGGCCCCCCCCACCCCCCCCCCCCCCCCCCCCCCCCCCCCCCTAACTACGCCTATGACTAAGTCTGTATAAATGGGAAGGAAATTTTTGCTGGTTGAATACATCATAATAAATTGAAAAGTTGTGGGAACCAACTCGTAGTCGTCCAAAAGTATCATACTTGATCTTCTATAAAAAATACTCGTGAATCGTATTTTTTTGTTTGATTAAAAACGTTTATTAACCTCTCCCGTGCGATCGGTAATGTCTCGAAGCGATTATGTATAGATTTACACAAACACACACAAGTAAAATATAAATGAACTTTTCTTCTTTTCTTATTGCAGTTATGTTTTCAGTGTTTTCTAAAAAAAAGCGGAAACTTCGAACATCGTATTTTAGAAATTTGAAAGATAATAATTAATTTTTTTTTAGAATCTTGGACCATCAAGAGATTTTTTTTTTAAATTGTACAGAGTAAAAAAAGTTGGCCACCATCGCCATGCAAGAAACTGTTATTAAAAACGTTTGTTAGTTTATAACTAGTGTATCTGTATATCTTATGTATTAAAATTAGATACGAAAAACTCATCTCTAAACTAAAAATCGAAATATGTATTACTCCAAATTCGAATTTCGTTTGATATGCTAAAAAAAAATAGTCGTTTTTAATGTTGATGCCAAACACAGACTTCGAAAACTAAAAAGACCCAAAATAATATTTTCATAAATTCAATACTAGAAGAGATGAATGTATACTACTCAATGAAGTCAGGGGCGGATCCAGGATTATTACAGGAGGGCGCACTTTGTTTTGTTATGAACTACAGGTCATCACATTTGTTGTCAAATTTGAATTTTTTTCAAAAGTTTTTATTATTTGTGTAATGTGATGAAGTATTTATTGAAACAAATTGAAATGTTTTATGTTAATTTATTTAGAAATATGATAAAGATAAGTATGTTTAAAATATTAGTGTATCAAAATTATCCCCCTTGTCCCTGGATCCGCCACTGAATGAAGTAAACGTTTAGTATACATTCCCGATTGTCGAATTGGTTTTCGGGTTGTCTACAGCTAGGTAACATACGAATTGGTTTCCACAACCTGTTCAAATGTTTATGATGTATTCAACCAGCAACAATTTCTTTCCCATTCACACAGACTTATTATACAACAACTCTTAGGGCCGATTCTACAGTATACATTTATTCCTTAGATAACTTTATTCCTAGTATAAATATATAGTTTGTGTTCTACAGTGGAAAATAGTACCAAGAATAAGGTTATCCCTAGTATATATTTATACTATACAATTTGATCAGATAAATACTTATTCTATAGTTATGTATTAGATTATGATTATCTAATCTAATGATAGCCGTAGTTTATCAACATGAATAGACCAAAGTTCAATTATTTTGTACGTGCGATATCACACAAAATTCATTGTTTTGAAAAGCGTCAACTGTCAAAGTGTCAAGCATATTATTATTTTCAAACGGTTTTTAATGTATTGTTTTAAATTGTTTATTGTGTTTATTAATATGGACCAGAATAAACGAAACCGCGTGGCCAACTTCTCCAACGAAGAAGTAGGACTATTGGTGTCATTGGTAGACAAGAAAAAAAACCTCGTCGAATGTAAAAAAACCGATTCTGTTAGTTCTAAAGCAAAAGATGTCGAATGGGAAAATATTTCAAAATTATTTAATTCTGAGCTTTCTACTACAAGATCTGCAACTCAGCTACGAAATAAATGGGATTCTCTAAAAAAAGTAACAAAAAAAGAACTTGCTGAGGAAAAACTTAATATTTTCAAAACAGGTAAGTTATAATAGAGTACTGACTATCGAAGTTTTTAATTAAACTTAGGTAATAATAATAAATAAAAAATACTTGTTCCAAGCCACCTGACACTGAGTGACTTGGACCCTTTGATTTTTAATGTTAACTTTAAACTCATTGTGGAAGGTTACTTTAAACATTAAAATTATTTAAGAAAAAAACTGTTTTTAACCATATTTTTAGTTTTCTCTACTAATTGTCTAGGTACATTAATGTACAATATACCTGTTAAAAAAATTAAAGATTTTAAGTTTTAACTGATTCATAATTAATTTTAACATTATTTTTTGAACTCAATATAATTAAAACAATACTTTAACTTATCAGATAACTATGGTAGATTTGAACAAACCTAGGTACTGTACATACTCTATACATATTATTTTATATCATTATGGTTGAATCACATGGCAATTGGCATGTTAATAAGACAACACATTTTTATAAATATTATTATGGTGGCAGTAATTTATTTCTTTAAACTAGCCAAAAATCAAATGATTTTATAAAAAATAGTATCAAATGTTTGAAGTCATCTCAAAGTTCCAAGTCACCAAGATTGAATTTCCTTCTTTACAATTTATTAGAGTAATTAATTAAATTATTGAAATTTATTTATTTTTTTTAAATTGTTTAAATAATTTCATAGGAGGCGGATCTGCAACTATGAAGCCAAAACCTCCATGGGCTGAACAAATCATTAGTATTATAAAAATAGGAGCTACAGGATGTGCTAGTGTGTTTGATTCAGATGCTAATAGTTGTAAGTAAAATATTCTATAATATATTAATATATTATACAACATATTTCTAACTGCATATTAGTTATAGAATTTTTGTTTAAATTAAAAATAAATTGTATGATAGGTAATGTTCTAAAATCTAAATTATTAAAAATATGCATTTTAAAACAAGCCAACTAATTAGTTACCTATACATAGAAAACATTATTTATTGACAATACATTTTATATTAATTGTAGCAAAGAACATGCAAGATGATGGGCATAATTATCATGATACAATTAATATTGATACGGATAATATTTTAACAGCTATTGATGAAAATACTCCAATTGTTTTTGAGGTGACTTTTTTTTTAAATGATTCCTTCAAATTTCAATTATACACTTATTAGTTATTCATCATACTATAATAATAAGACTTAGATGTAAAAATGAGTGTATTACATTTTAATGATCTTATAATAACGTCCATCCCTACAATTTACAAATAAATACCTTATCCAAATTAAATTATAGGCAGATAATTCTTTACAAGAAAAAGAATTTAACTGGAGTACATGGTCACCTGCAGAGTTGAAAAAACCTCTTCACTCAAGCTTAAATAATAAAAGGTCGAATTCATTTGAACATCCTGAAATTTCTATAGCCAACAACCCACCTGCATCCACAACACCAACTTTAAGTAAGTTATATTTATTATATGTAAATAATGTATATATTATATGTAAATCAATAACTAAGTTAGAAGAATATATAAGAATAATATACCAACAATATATTTTTAAATAAATTATAATATATAATAATATGATTATTTATAAATATTTGATTTCAAATATTGTTCTAAATTAAATATTTCATAATGTTTCTTATTTTCTTCTACTTTTTCACTAAAAATCATAAACTTTGATGCTCTTTTTCAGGGCTTGAAACCGATTGAAATAATTTCGGTTTCGGTTTCGATTTTGAATACCGGTTTTGAAAATATTCGGTTTCGATTTCGATTTTGAATACCGGTTTTGAAAATATTCGATTTCGGTTTCAATTTTCAATACCGGTATTAAGAAATTTCGGGTTCGGTTTCGATTTTGAATACCGGTTTTGAAAATTTTCGATTTCGATTTTGTATAGGTACCGGTATTGAGAAATTTCGGTTTCGGTTTTTTTTAATTTAAATTTTGAGTCAATTTTCAATCAGTTTTAATTTATTAAAATTTTGATATTGATTTCGGTATTGAAATCAATTTCATACCCTTCTTTTTCACTAAAATTTGTTAAACAATTAAAGCTTCTTGACTAAGTACTATAGTCATTACTAATAATAATATTAAGTATGTACTTAATAATGACTTCTATAATGAGTAATATAGTAGAGTTAGGTTAGGTTACTATGCCATCTATGGACTAGGGTATCTAAATATTAGTACAGAATATTATCTTAATTCTTAATCTTTAATTATTAATGGTTGCATCAATACAGCTAAATAATAGTTTTTTATTAAATTCAGTATTAAAATTTTTTAGGAAATACCTATGTAAGTTTTAACAAATTATTATAATTATACACTATTGTCTATTATCATATAATTATATCAGTATCTACCTATTAAGTTTATTTTATGAGTTTTTAGTGAAAATTTAAATAATAATAATTAGTTAAAATGTTACTTAATACTACTTGTATCGTTATCGGCGTGCCTCTATCATGACGACGAATAACTAGTAATATATTATTAATATTCAGTCCATATTTTAGTCAGTCACAACTCACCCGCCTAGTTCGACGAGTGCCTACGGCGAATTGTTATAAATATATTTTACGATTTTAAAATATTTTAATCTGTTTTTTTTTTTAATATTTTAAGATTTCGATATTATAATAACTGGTATTAATTTTTTCGATTTTGTTTTCAATTTTGAATACCGGTATTGTATTTTTGAGGTTTCGATTTCGATATTAATAACCGGTATTGATTTTTTTCGATTTTGTTTTCAATTTTGAATACCGGTATTGTATTTTTGAGGTTTCGATTCCGATTTTGATTTCGATATCGATCTTTTAACGGTTTTAACCGGTATTCAAAACCGATTTCAAAACCGATTTCAAGCCCTGCTCTTTTTTAAACTAATATTTCTTATTTTTATTCCAGAACCAGTTCAACATAAAAAAGTTAAAAAATCAACAGACACAAATAAACATTACACAGATTTAGCACTGAAGAAAATCGAATTGGTCGAATTGCAGTTAGAAATTACCAAAAAGGAACATGAAATAAAACTAAAACATGAACAAGAATTATTTATTCTACAAAAAGAACTTCTAAAATCTAATATTGAAATTAAAAAAAAAAACTTAACAATTTAAATAGTATTTAATAGTTAGAATTATTAATTTCTAATATATATAAATGAACAAGAATTATTTATTCTAAAACTTCTAAAAACTAATATTTAAATTTAAAAAAAAAACTTAACAATTCAAATAGTAAGCATTATTAATATTACTAACTATATAAATAAACATTTTTATAACATACTTCTAAAATAATTATTAATTAATGAACGCCTTGTTTTATCATTTCTTGTAATATTATTATCATTATAATTGTTATCATTATTATGAATATTTGCAATATCATTGTGTCTTTGCACTGTTCGAGGATCAATAGGAGGTACTTCTTCATGTTCTAAAATTGCAATATTATGTAGAACAGCAGTGGCTATAATTATAGTTTGTGAATTTGTCAAATGAACTCGCATTCCTAGTGATATTATTGGAAACCTACGTTTCCAAACACCAAAACATCTTTCTATTGGATTTCTAGAACGTATTTGAGATTCATTAAAAAGTCTCTCTACTGCATTACTTGGTTGTAGTAAAGGTGTTATTAAATACTTGGTTATTCCATAACCACCATCACCAAGTAAAAGTTTATTACCAAACATTTCTGATTCAAATTTCATTCGTACATTACTATTATTAAAAATTGTCTGGTCATGAGAAGAACCAGGCCATCTAGCTACAATATCCTGAATTTTAAGTGTTGAGTCACAGATAACTTGCACATTCCATGAAAAATATCCTTTCCTGTTTCTAAAATACTCAGCTTGATTACCTCCTAAGAATATTCATTGATTTTATTAAACATATTTTTATTATTCTTTACAAGATTTATGTTAATTAGGGGGGACTCCCCTTATTTTTTTGCAAAAATTAGCGTATCTTTTAAAGTTTTTTAAAATGGAATGTTTAGTATAGAACCTAGTATAACCTTAGAATGATTGCAATCCAAAAAAAAAAAATCATTCTTTCTTGTATGAGTTGAATCTTATTAAAATTTTATGTTTTGTCAATATAATAGAAAATTAAAAATATATATATTTTTAAATACAATAATTAGATGAACCATTTTTAATTGGTAAGGAAATATTAAAGGTATGATGAGATGTTTTTTTATGTCACGCTATGTATTAAGTCTTTAGTTTCGTCTCCCCCTTCTATTGATGTTCCAATTCAACCACTGTACTTATGTTATAAAGTATTATATATTTTTTTCAAAACATTTTTATATTTTACCTGGTGATTGGATTTTTATATGAGTACAATCAACTGCACCTATTACTCGAGGAAATTTAGCTATTTCATAAAAACCAACCAAAACTTTTCTTCTTCATCAGATGTTTTAGGGAATGTAATGTATTGTGGTGCTAAAGATGCAATTGCTTTGCTAACTTCCTTTACAATAACACATGCAGATGTTTTACTAACACCAGAAAAGTCTCCTATAGCTATGAGCATGGTACCAAGAGCATAAAACCGTAAAGTTAAGAGTAGTTTGGTTAAAGGAGAAATTGCATTGTTCCTAAAAATAAAATGTGACATACCAAATATAAATGAATGAAGACTAACATTATAGTGATTTGAGATTTCATATTTACCAGTCATTATTAGATTGTATAAGATGTTTAATTTGATCGAGTAATAACAACACAGTTGGTTTAGTTAAACGGAATCGAAAAAAAAAGTTTTCATCATCTAATTCAGTTAAATAATTGGTTCTTGTTTTAAATGTTTTATGTTTTCGTTTCCGAGCTAAATGTTGTACTATTTCTTGATCATCATCAGATTCAAAAATATTAAGCATTTTTAAAATTAAAAACTCAATTACCTACGACTAAAATAATAATACAAGTTACAACCATTGGTTTTGACTTTATTGTTTATTTTAAATTATAATATTTTAGTGTCATTGTGATAATTGTGCTAATAATAGATAATGGATAAAAACTCATGGAAAAAATAGTTTATACGGAGAATAGTTATTCTCAGGGTAAAATTGTCTGTAGAACAGAAATGTGTTATTCCGGGTAAACTTATCCTAGAAACTAATATTCTGGGTATAGTAATACTTGGTATAATAATAGGCACTGTAGAATCGGCCCTTAGTCGTCTAAAAGTATCATACTTGATCTTCTATGATTAAAATACTCGCGAATCGAATTTTTTTGTACGATCAAAAACATTAACAGCACGCGGACACGCGCGCTATACAGCTCGCGGTAAATTACGTTCCGATATTGTGCGATATATTTTTTTAGATTATAACCACGAGACGATGTTCGTTTTTTTTCGTGTGATTATATCGGCATTCCATTTTTTTCGGCGTGACGTCTTATTTTCACGCCGCCGGACCGAAATAAAATATAAATCCATGACACAATATTGTCGTATAGTGAAAAGCAGCGGACCGTCGCGCACTGGAAATACGTATTTAGACAAGTGACTTCGAACGGAATACCACGCGTTTACGTGTGCCTCCCCCCCACCCAAACACACACCCAAACACGTATGATATGCGTGTACACGACAATATTATATTAACGTGTATCCAAACGTTTATAAACCTCTCCGGAGCGACGGGTAATGTCTCGAGGCGATTATGTAACTTAACACACACACACGCACAAATCAGTACTTATAATAATTATAATTTATGACCCCTTGGAAAAGAAAAAAAAACATACGCATCGAACAGTATAATAATAATAATAATAATATATGCGACGGATAAACGCGACCAGATAGGATCGCGCCGCCGCCGCCGCCGCCGTCGTCGTCGTGACAATAACAGCGACTACCGCCGACCGCTGTGGCCAATCAATCACGGCCGACTCTCGGATAAACCTCGGTGTCAGTTTCGCGTCGGCGAACACCACCAGGAACATTATTGATCTTGGTCCATCTGTTGTCTGTTGTACGCCCGTGTACGGTACGCGTATACAGACGCGCTACGAGGGGTAAAATGTTTTTTTTTTTTTCAAGTGCCTACTTAGTGGGAGAGAAAAAAAAACAATCGTGTCGGACGCGGTGTCGGGAGACGAGGCGAACAAACGATAGTAATTCTATGCTGTTATTTCGATTTCGGAAAAATATCGCTGCACTCGCGGGGTCGACTGACGAAACGACGCGACGGTGCGCCGCGCGTGACGGGACCGGACGAGGCACGCGGGACGGTGTCGGCCGACGGGTTAGAGAGGATTGTGACTGATTGTTTTTTTACGAATTTTACACCTGTAAATTTCGACGGTGAATCGTACTGTATTAAAAAAAAAAAAAAAAAACTGAGAGTGTCATGGGCGACCCTCGGAAGATGTGAAAACGGTAGGTATATGTGAGCTTAGGAATATAGATTTAATATGTAGAATTCGAAGTAAATATTCTTAATTTAAAAGACATGCTTTCATAGTATTTGTAGGTTAGGTTTAAAATGTTTTAAGAATTAAATTTGTTTAAATTTTATTTTCCGGACACAAAGCGATATTCAATTCAATTATATATTTTGAATAATATGAAAGTAATAGTTGACTGAAATCATAAATAAAATAGGAATGGAAATGTATGTTCTCAGTTAAAGCAAAAATGAAAATGTATCAAATAACATTTATTAGAAAAAAAAATATATATATTATATATTTATATAAACAATGAACATGTAGAAACATGTCAAACGAGCGTTACGCGAAAAAGGTAACGCTCGAAAATCTCACTGCCCCAACGGAAAGGACTGAACGCCGTATAAGATGTTTTCACATAAAAAAAAATCTTGTATTTGCACGTAAATCAGAGCCCGACTGATAAGCGAGCGCGCGTAATCGTCATTTTTTAGTGCGGGTTTTATGTGTCCGAATAACCCTTGTCAGTGTGCACATTCCAAAATCACGTCTACTCGTCGTTAAAACGGTATCAGTCGATCTGTCGTCTGGAGAAAACAATACGTTTACTGAGTTAAATATGAATTTCTTGACTATAATATAAGATGTTCAATTAATAATATTGTTTTTTATATTTCTTCCGGTAAATTTCGTAACAACGCTAAAGGAACAACTGCAGTTTAAACATCTGCATGTGTTATTTTTTATATAATTGTATATTAAACAGAGGGGTTGTTACACTTAATATTAACTTATACGTAATAACTAAAGTCGTACAAATGAATAAATAAGGGCTGCGTATAGAATAATTGATAGTGATACATTATAGGAGAGTAAATTATACATTTGTAGTTAATATTATTATTATTTAGATACATTGTTGTTTCTTTTTAGTTAAACTTAAAGAGATACGCAAAAAAATCCTTTGTTCTGAGTAGAACGAGGAGAGCGTTTGACCTTAGATAATCCCGGACTCAAGACCGGGAGTAAAAAATCCCATTTACAAAACGGTTTGGCAAAAAGTCTGAGTATCTATATTTTATAATTGATAGTTTGACGTCAAAACGTTAATTTTTACCCACTGTAAGATGGTTACGTTTTAAGCATGCTCATCTCGTTTTTAACTACGAATAATACAGATATTAAATTTTTTCAAATACAATATTTAAAACACTAATAAAACAACATTTTAATAAATTTAGTTTTCTTTCTAAATATTACGAATAAGAGTATTTTTTTACAAAAACGTTGATGTTTAAATTTTTCTATTTCGAATACAATAGTTCAATAATATATTGATGCGGCTGATGTGCTATACTTTGAACAATCGGATTAAAAGTGCACGCGCGTTTTCGAATCACTAAAAATAGTCTTCCGAAAATACTCGTATTAAGATAATTTATATTCATTGCACGAGAAATAAAGAATGCCGAGCAAACGCGATGAACGGGGTCTGTTTTATTTTGACGCGTTCGGTCGCGATTATGATAATATCTAATTACATGTTTATTATTTTGCCACGATATAAAAACGCGTCCGCGTGCGTTTAATCGGTCCGTGAATCAAAATTTCAATTACAAAACTACTAATGTAGACAAAAAATTGTAGAGACAAGAGTAGAAAAAATTATTATTTTTCATTACAATTTGGTTGTCGGAAACATCAGTATTTAAAATCCAACTTGAAAAAATATTTGTGCGTCATATAGGGTTAAAAACAAGTTAGGCCAGCTTGAAAAAATTCATCTTTTGACGAAAAAAATGCTTGAACTATACGTCCTAGTGCAAAATACGTCTCCGAACTTTTTGTGCTTCTATTTTAAAATAGGATTTTTTATCTCTTTTTTGACCACTTCCGTCTACCACTGTATTCTGCTCATTCCCAGTCAAAGTTCAGAACACAACTGTTACGTATTAGTTCAAGTAACCTACTCAAATTTTGAAGTACAGCGGAAGTTAAGCAGCAAACTGTACATCACAGAGATTTATCTGGGTTTTGATAAATGTTCGTTTTGACAGATAATACGTTACGTTGACAATGTTTTTACTCGTCAAGTTGATTTCTTCTGCGGCCAACATTTTTTTTTAGTCGTTCAAAGCGATTTTTGTCGAATTCATCATAAATTGAATTCATACTGTAATAAAATAAATGCGATCCCATTTACGATTACTACTACCATTAGTTATAAAAGGAGTGGTAGCCAGTTTGGGTATGTACGCAGAATTTTTCCAGGGAGAAGGCCCCACGTTTTATTTAACAATTACACAACTAAAAAGCCGGACATATGTTTTACAATGAGTGTTCTTCGGTACTCCGACAAGATAATAGTATCGGGCGCAGTTAATCTTATAGATAAACCACTTTTAAGGTTGACAAACGTTACGCGTAGGTAGTATGCGTGAATTATTTTAAATTTGAAATAATGATAAATCATTGTTTTCGGAAAACGATTCTGAGCGAAACTCACGATATAAAATTTTAGTGTCGAAAAGTTTTCGAACAAATGAAAAATATTTTATTCAATAATTGATGCGATTTTGAAGATTCAAGTTAATAAGCACTGGAATAATAAGAGGAATCCATGTCAATTTAATAATATCCGTAAAAATGCTTTATTTTGTCGTATTTCGACATGTCTATAGTGTATATAAAAAAATAAATGCAACTAATTACTACAAAAATATAAACATAGTTAAAGTCACTTGTAAAGAAGCGTGTGTACAAATCGTGGATCATAAAACCAAAAATTACAAATTTTTTAAATAATAATAAAAAAAATTTGATATTTTACGTTAAAATTACGTAATTTCACCTTAAAACGCATCCACCCAAAAATTAATTGAATTCATTTTTATGAAACTCAAACCACAGATAGGAATCTATTTGTATAAGAAATGTTTACCGGATTAACATTTAAAATTGTATTATGTTTTAATAGAAAAATATCGTTAATATACGTACAAATACAATGAATGATTACTGTCAACATTTTAATGCATATGAAAAAAAAATAAGACTAACTATTTTTTAAATTTGTTCAGTAGTCAAGCATATGAATAAAATGTTATTACACATTATTTCTTTTGGAGTGTATTCGATTTCTGAATAATTGTTATTTGGAGTTTTATTTAATAGTATATCGTATACTGAGATTACTACCTACTACTTAGATGACTTGCTCTAAGATATCGAATCGTTGTCATTAGATGTCAAATGTGTACAGTACAGAGACCTAATCGTATCGCATATCGTATCGTAAAATACTAAAATAAAAAAGGAAATTGTCTAAAATAATTAAAATATACACGAAATTTCTAAAATATTACATAATTTATGTATTTATTTGTAAAAAAAATGTAATTATTCTAAAATATTTAAAAATATTTAATTATTCTAAAATATTTAAAAATATTTAAAATTAAATTAGCACCAGGTTGTTTGAAATTAAATGAAACGTTTACATATATCGAAAACTTTCCGATGCTATTACTACATAAAAATATTTATTTAAATTAAAATCCGTTCCCTAGTTATTACATTGTCAGATTTTTACATCGAATATTTAAAATGTTATTAAATAAAAACATCCAAAAAATTAAATATTTTCAACAATTTATAAGTCCTATGTATAGCGCGAAAATGGTTAAATGTTTTCAAAACTTTTTTCAAATCTGTATTAAATTTAGGCCATTTTGGTATTTGGTCGAAATTTCAAGTACCTAGTACCATTAGTTTTGGATTTATGGGTAAATATAAAAATATATTTTATGAAATTCATAATACAAATAATTATATATAAATATATTATAATTTATATTACACACACGCACACACATAATATATAAATACATGAGTATTTATTTGATCGATAAAATAACTAAAAAATGGTATGAAAATTTGATACGAGTTGATATTTAAAAAACACTCGTCTCCAGTATATAGAAATTTTATTAAAATTTTTTTTCGTTGACAAATTTTTGAAATGCGAGTATTGACGCTAAAAAGTTAGTTTTCTTCAAATGCCATAAAAACGATTTTTTTGAACTTTTCAAGTTAAATCCTCAGATCGATGCATTGCTTCGTTTGAGTAAATATTATCTATAGGCAATGATATACTTCTACACAATATGAACAGTCGTTTGAAAATGTTATCAATAAGACGTGTCAAACGTTATAAAATATTAAATTTCATTGACAAACGATAAACTGCAATTTGAATTATATTGATTTTCAGTTAAATCTATGAGAGGTACAGACTCCGGAACCCAAAACCGCCTTATTGGGTACCGCTTATTAACGTTTTTGATCTAGAGAAAAACCACAACCGAACGCGATCGTTTACAAATCTCTGTAAATCTATAGTGAGTTTTTTACGCTACATATTTATTTATTACCGACGATTTGAATATTATATTTTAATCGATATTTTTATTTTTCCAAGCTTGAAATTCGAATACCTATTCGATTGCGATGACTTAACAGACAAAACCCGCGGTCAGCCCCTCGTAGGACACGACGACGGCCGAACAGCGCCGATGACACGAGTAGCAAGCCCGACTGTCGAGGAGCGGCGGCGCTGCGGCAACATCAATGACCGTCGTCGGTGGGTCGAGGATGAAACGCGTAAAATACGAATGTATATCACACACACGCACGCTGCCACGTATCCGTCGCCTGTCACCGCTGCGACAATGTACACTGTACAGGTAACGAAACGACAATAATAATAGTAATAATAATAATAATAATAATAGTAATAATAATAATAATAATAATAATAATAATAATAATAATAATAGTAATAATAATAATAATATAAACGGCAGCGGTCGTGTGTAATGCAATACGATGACTGCGCCGCGCCGCGCTATTAAGAACCGATTACAGGCGAAATATTAATATAATACAATAATATAACAATATTATAATAAATGCGACTTGTGGGGGCCGCCGCCGTTTGCGGACTTGTCAGTCTACATGACCGATGGGTCCCGCGGAAAAGGAGATCGCTGTCAAAACATCCCTTTTGTGAAAAACCACCACACACATAGAAAACACGGTCCCCGAGAAGACTCGCCGTTGTCGTGCGGCGCGGCGGTGCAGGTCTGTTCTGTCGCGCACACAACACGTTGCAAAAATACATACGCGCGCCGTACACAATACCGCGACGTATAATAATATTCTATTCATCATTGTCATCGATGAGCCATTTATTTTTACATTTCGTCAACGCGTATGTGTGTGTGTGTGTGAGTACGACCTACACGCTATACACTATCGTATGTCGCGCGCGCACACGTTCGGCTTTATTTATTCGATCATACGTATATACTCGTATTTATATTTATTTTTTTTTTTTATCCCTCTTGGTTTTTTTTTTTTACCTTTATTATTATCTTCACGCGGTTATCCAGTGTGACACGTTGTCACACTGGATTACACACAGACCTCCTGCGTGTGTGTGTGTGTGTGTGTGTGTGTGTGTGTGTGTGTGTGTGTGTGTGTGTGTGTGTGTGTGTGTGTGTGTGTGTGTGTGTGTGAGTATTATAATATGCGTTTTCGATACAAGGTGTTTTGGGGCCGTACACCACCCATATACGTATGTATATGCATACGGACAATGCGCGCCCGTGATGGATCGCCGCCGCCGCCGTACTGGTCGTAATAATGCCAAAACGAAACGGTGTCATCTGTTGATAATTTTTATCCGTATTTTCTTCGTTCGCTTAATAACATCACGAAACTAAGGGGGGAGGGGGGCCTGCGTTCTGTTGCAACTAGTAGTACCCTCCTTTTATCGTCGCCTTTCACCGATGCCACCAAATTTTCATCGTTCCTTTTTTTTTTTTTTTTCAAATACATTTTCATACGCTAAGAGAGTAGGGTCGCGACGGCGTGAGACGTCACGATTTCTCGCCGTATGACGATAATACATATACGTGCGGGATCGAAACGAACCAAGCCTTGGTTTTAATATCACCACAATAACATTGCAAAAGAGCAGCACTTATTCAAAACATCGAACACAATGTCGCACGGTACGGCTCGAAACAAATCGTTTTCTACACTTCGCAGATAATGACGAACATCCGAAGGAGCACTACAACGCAATGTAGGTACACCTCGTTCCACAAAATCGATTTTAATTATTTTATTGTCAGCGACGACGCCCGTTTCCGTTATACTTTTTTGAATTCGACATAACATTTAAAACTTGAACTATCTGATTTTTCAAATTGAATTTCGAAATTTCATTAATATTGTTTCGTGCGAGTATTAAACGAGATTTTTTTCACGTTCACTCCACCGAAATATAGTTTATTTACTTATAAGCGATGACTGTCAAATGACTGACTCGAGTTCACCGGTATCAGCAAAAATCGCAAATCACTAATAATCAGCCCCTAAACATTTGAGCGTACGAACAATTACTATTGTAGTCCGATTTTTTTATTTTTTCAACCTACATTCCCGACCTTCTAATAAAAGCTCGCTTGATGACACGCTTATACACACGATGCCAACTCTTCCGACGTGCTCACCCTTAGTCACAGGAACGTTTCCAGCGACATATAATTGTATTATTATAATAATATACTATCTACTATAGTACTGTGCACGTGTCTGCGCGTCGTGTTTTATAAACGTGTTCGCGTACATAATCCGCTGATCGTACGTAATATCAACAGTTTTACACTCTTAAAAACTAATTCGCCAACAGTGACAACGAATTGTGCACGTACCTATGACGAGAGTATCGACGCCATACCCCGAACGCCGTTAGGTCAATATAATATTTACATTTAATTCACATCTGTAGGATTGTTTGTTTAACACGAAACACAAATTACGCGTATAGAGCGCGATAGATGAGATATAGACAGTGGCGTGGCGAAGGACCTAGTTTAAGGCACGTGCCTCAATTCAAGGGGTGGTGGATGTCTGGTGGTCACTGTTTAGTGATCTACGGTCATCATTTATCATTCGTTTTCTTTGTATAAAACTTTTTAAGTACGCTATAGTAATTAAATACATGGGTAAACTTATTCATAACGGGGGGGGGGTTAGAAAAATTATTTTGTGCCTCAACAATATTTTCAAGTTCGCCACG
Source organism: Therioaphis trifolii (assembly GCA_027580255.1). NCBI lineage: Eukaryota > Metazoa > Arthropoda > Insecta > Hemiptera > Aphididae > Therioaphis > Therioaphis trifolii. The sequence continues at coordinate 62,902,362 of CM050405.1, read as the reverse complement.
CCATTGGATATAGATACTAGATGTGTTACAGTTTCAACTATGACAATTAGACGTCGAGAAGTATAATGTGTAATCGATTTTCGGCACACCTTAATATCCGCTTCGAAGGTTGATTTTTCATCACGCATAATATAATACTGTCCAGATTTGCCCGTCTAATAATTGAATTTGATCAAGATCGAATGAGAAAAATCACCGGTTTTAAACGTGCGTGGATCAACGTTCCGCATACTAAAGTGTTTTGATTAGCAGTCGTTCGAATTCGTATAAAATTTTCACACGCCAATATTGATTGATCGTCGTGGAATGCTTGCCACGAGTGGTTCTCAAATGTTTTTAATTTAAATACAAGTCCGGGTTAAAGGGGAGGTTCAAAAAAAGCACAAATCCAGAGCTCATCCTTTTCCACAAATTATGTGATTTTCATTGCACGCATTAAGACGTTTGCCGAACGAAAATGTTCTTAGTTAACACGAATAAAGAACAAAATGCGTATAAGAACTCGAATGAAACTTCGACAATTATATTACAAAAGACAGAAGGAGCAAAAAATGTGCAAATTTAGGTTCAATAAGATCAAGTAACAAACCAAGTGGTGTTATCTTATTTATAAATTTTGTTTTTTTTTTCAATATTTTTTTTTGTTTTATTCGTTTTTAAACAAAAACATAAATGATTTATTAGACTTAGTTATTTTTTTATTTTCAAACGGCATATGGTTTTAAAATAATAAGACACACTAAACAGTAAAAAGTACTAGCTGAAAAAAGGTTTTTCGTAGTGCGTAAAAGGGTTTAATTTTGAAGTTTGAGAGGCCCCAAAAAGTCTTGGGTCCGGGCCTGTGTACATATAGATACGTAGACGACACGCGAACTGTATTTTTATTCATTTATTTATTTTCTTTTTTTTTTTTACGTACAACTTAATATTAAGCGATCGCGGGCGTTCGCCGTCGGGGCAGTAAACGAAAAACAGTGATTTCTCTTTTTCAAACTCAGACGCCTTCGATTTTCGAACCGTAACCGCAGTCGGTAGACATTACACCTCTGTACGCCACACGACGCGGGGCACCGCACAGAGCATTCGTATTTCGTGTCGACTTCAAACGCGAGACCCACCTCCGCGCCGGCCCGCGTGTGTGCCTACCACGCGACCACCACGCACAACCGCCGCCGCCGCCGCCATCCGAATTGTATGTCATTACGGCATTATCCTTTCCGCTATTAATTTGACGTTGGACACAATAGAGTGAATTAATATCGGGTTTGATGGAGGTTTTCACGTATACGAATTAATACAAACAACGTGTCGGTATACCCGACCATTTGACGAAATTATAGACGTCGTCCGTTCGGTAATACGTGTGTACAGTCTCGGCGGAATTAATATACGGGGGGAGGGGGGAAGGGGGTACGAGCCGTGGTGGAAAATAACATTTTATTTGTTGAGCGGCCCCGACAAAGTGTTCGGAGGAGCAGATGTGTATACATCACACACACACACACACACACGATATTATATTGTAAACATAGTATACGCGCGTGTAATGAAATACTACACGCTCTTTTCGTACACCTACCTACCTTTTCTTTTATTGTTTCGTACTGTTATTATTATGATTAGGAAAGCCTATGATTTTTTCAGTTTTTTTTTTGTTTTGTTTTTGTACTTTGTACTTTGTACGGTGCGAAATTACCCCGGAGGGCGAGGGATGATCCGTTCGCATTGTGTGCGCGCGTACATACAGTGTGGTGCGTCGTGTACGACAGGCGTGAGGCGTAAGGCCGTCCGTCGTGTTGCTGTTGTTATTATTATTATTATTATTATTATCATTATCGTTATAAGTAGCAGTAGTCACTTATTATTGCAGACGTCACGAAGGTGGAATAATATAAAAACGAACAGGACAAACGTGAAATTTCACCTGAAAAAAGGATTGTGCCGTGCCCGCTCGTTTTAAAGGCCAAATTAAAAGCCGTAGAACGTTCGCGTGTCGGCACGTAGACCTCTGCGGCGTGGCGCCGTGTAGTGACTACACTCCTGAAGACCAACTGTCATATTGTATTACAAAATAGCGCGCACGACGCGTGTAATGGTTGCGCGGCGTGTATTCAGTACGTAATATTATAATATATCGTATATTGTGTGCTATGTACGTGTTCGAGTGCAACATTTCCCGCCTCGATTCCAATTGCGGGCAATTATAGATCGGAGTGTGTTTTTTACTTACGTATAACATCGTGCACGTTCGTATATCTATTCGCCGCCGACCGAATACGACAGATGCAGTCTACAACACCGCAATCAATCTTACCTATATTATATATATATACAGTGCACGAATTGGGGGGGGGGAACGCAAGGGTACAGAGCTCCTCTTCAATTTTTGATATTTTGAGTGCACCCCTTCCTATTATTTCAATTGGAACGGGGAGACGGAATGGTTTTTTATTTAATAATGAATTAATTTTGTAAATTTGCAATGACTCAGACATTCAAATTTTAATTTTGATTCAATGAATTATTTTGTTGCTTGATATCGAGACCGATGTTTTTTATCTCTTTATCAGTATTACACCGGCTTGGTGACCGGTTAAAACAATCTAGTGATATTATAACATAATCGTAATATTCATTTTATTACAGTGAAATTTGTCATAGTGATAACATAAAATATATGATAAATAAATATATTAGTTTTATTATTATACCTATGATATTGTCCTACTCAATCGAACACTAACTTATATTTTAAATTTATAGTTATACTTATAGATGTGATATTTTGTAAAATATGGAATGTATTCATATAGTACTATCTATATAAATCTAGTATCTATCATATACTCGTATAATTTTCAGAACTTTGTGTCAAATATTAAAAACGTTATTAAAGGTAAACTTTATTAAGAGTAAATTATATTTTTAGTCAAAAGAAATAAATTTTTTTTTACTTTTACAAATTAGGTAAAAATATATCAATTAATGGGGAAATTTTTATTTTCAAAATTGTTTTTGTAGTAAAAACTAAATAACCATAATCTATTTAGTGAAAAGAGTCGTTTACGGCAAATTTAATCATTTTTACATGGTTTTTTTGCAGTTTTTCCTCGCGTTTGGAAAAATTATTGAGAAAAAAGAAAAAATGAATTCTTACACTTTAAAGTACCATCTACATATGCGATTTCTGGATGAAACTTTTGGACAAAGATTATAAGAGTACCAAAAAGTGTTCCCAGAAAAAAAAACATAATTTTAAAACCAATATTTATTTATTTACGTTTGTAAAATCACTTATATTCACGTGACTACTAGAACAGAAACGAAATTCAAAAAGAAGCAAAATAAGACATATTTTTTTCATTTTATTACTATAAGTATTAAAATAGATAAATTACAAAAAAACTATTGCCTCTGATCAGTAATAATTCAAAGAAAATTAAAAACTGTTAGGTAAATTTTTACTGAAATCCTTAGGTTCTGAAGTCCCTCAAAAATTATTTTCTCGTGGAAAAAAATTATCCCATTCACTTCCGACTCTGTATACAGCTATGAGCAGATATTTTGTGACAGGCGTGATGCGGTCGACACACGGATAACTGCACACAGAGAGCGATAAATTTCGAAAATTATGTTCCACAACGACTTACCCTTCACCTCGCCCCAACTTCCATGAATACTTTCGTCAATACTTTTTTTTTTATCTTATGATGAATTATTATTATTATTATTTTTTTATTTTTTTATTTTTTTTTGAATTCACAGTGTACACAACGTGCCGTCGCGGCCCGTAGGTTCCTATACGTTATTGGCGCACGCAAATAAGGGCTGACAATGGCGTGTACCTACTCTCGTATACTTGAATACACAGCGCTGTTTTATAGTTTGTAGAGCAACACACCAATGAACTCACGGTATTATATCTACTAATTTGCACGTATCGCAATGCGGACATGGTAAAATTATAAAGTACAATTCAAATCGATAATCATATACGTATGTGTAACCAAGTAAGTCTCGTAAATATTATCAGCGAGCGAAAATTCCCGCAGACAAAGAAAACTCGCCGTTTTTAATATCATAGTGTGATTTTACTTTTCTGGTCGTAAATAAATATTCTGATAACTGTACGATAATGACGAACTTCTAACACCGAGTACGTTTTTAATAACTCCACGACGAAAAAATTTCCGACGCGTCCCTGTCTACGAAGTACAAAGTATGAAGAAGTTATATATACGGCATAACGTTAATCGTAATTTTGTTTTAGGGACTAGAACTTACACGAGTATTGCGACAAATGCAAAACGAGCACTCGTGTAGTGAATATATTGGGATTATCGACAAAAACATAAACAACGGTTTCATTCACATAAATTGGTAGCGGCCTCGTATGCTTTCTACAAAGATTACAAAATATAATGTCAATCTGTAATAGCATTTTTTGTGAATATCACCTTATATTATGATTTATACATATAGTATATCACATAACTTTTATAACGCATTATATTGTACATGCCATAAGAATGTTTAACTCTCTTCTGCAACGTCTCCGACATAAACTTAGATTTACAAGAGCAGTATATTTATTAATACATACTCCTCATATATATTTATCTTAATGGACATACAGTAGAACCTCGATTATCCGAACTAATTGGGACCGCACATATAGTTCGGATACGCAAAAGTTCAGACATTGGAAATGAATTTTTTTTTTTTTTTGCTTAAACAGTTAAATAATTTATATTACATATTTATTGTTATCGTTATAATGAATTATAATATTTTATCAGGAATGCATTACATACATAGGAACATATTATGTTTGTTATATTTTTTTGACAAAATTATCGCTTTTCATTTGACGACGAGCTGCAACGCGCTTTTATGCAGCCAAGTCTCGCAAACGTTTAAAACGAATTAATCGATAAGACCGTTACGTTTTGATTATCTACTAACGATTCACACACGTACATTCATATATGTATGTACTAATAAAAAAAACCAAAAGCAAAAGTTATAATAAATTCGATAAACCGACCGTGGATACGAGTGCTTCAACGAGTTTCAACGATCGGAAAACGAAACGTTCGGATAGTCTAATTATTGTAGTTCTGATAACAGAGGGTTCGTATAACGGAGATTCGGACAATCGAGATTCTACTGTAATTTGAATGCAACATAAAATTAAAAAAGACGATTTTTCACCGAAACATAATTATAATAAATATCTAATCTAAATTGGCTGGTTCCGCATTTTGATTCTTAGAATTTTAATGATTTAACATTGAGTTAGTGAATCATAAAATACGGCCTGAAATTTCACGGAGCCACATATTTATACAACGATAGAAAGGTGGTTTAAATAAAAATTGTGACGTTCCACGATCACAACAAAATATATCATTGAATATTTTTTTTAACGATTATTTAAACGAATATTTCTCAGTTCCCCACCCCCTCCTCCGTTTAACCGACAGCGTGTGTGTGAACATTACTACTCCTCTGCTGCCATCGTTTATTAATGTTTCTACATTAATATACACTCACATATACAAATAATTATGGCTACTTCGCTTTACAAATAAAAATATCAATAGGTACAGAAAATTTTACGGAAAATAAAAAAAAATATTTAAAAAAAAACAAATATAAACTTCTCTGATTTCCGTCAGGTTTTTCGCGTCCGGCTATCTCGCTCCTCTACGTGCGATGGCTCAGTCAACCAGCGCGGCTGCCAGCAGGTTGGCTCTTCCTTCAGCTTCAACTATATCCTCTGGTATTGCTCCTTGTTAGTGAAAATGTTCCCGACCATGTCGTAAATGGTCGTTTCTCGGCATTAATTGATGTCGTTCATTTACAATATTAATTCATCCGGGAAGCGCCCTGGTTAGAAATATAGGTCATACGACGCGTAGATAACATATTATGGTAGTGACGCCGTCAAATCACTCGAAGATGTCAAAAAAAGAAGAAAAAAAGTGCACTTTTGAAGATGGCATCTTTATTAACGTATAATTAACCAAACCAATTGATTATTTTTACTTTAACAAAAATAATTATCCTAGTTACGGCGTGGATTTCGTCAGATAATGTTTTACATTATCCATTCGATACAGTTAAACGCCGGCGTTTCGTATTTAAAACGATTCAAACACGTAAAAAAGTTACTCTTCAGGTTTTGTAAAAAAAAAAAAAAACGACGAAACGAAAAACAACTGATCGCAATAACTGTATTGACATAATAAAAGTATTTTTATCTTTAGCCATTTTCGATAAACCGAGAACACGATTGTTAAGTCTGTAAATAATTTAATTGCTATTGAAACGTGTATAAATATACGTACGCGCACAAACGTTTTGGCGTTTTATTGGTACGTTTTTAAATGTTTCGCGTTTATACCATAAATTATAAACCATATAAAAATAATATTATGATCATATAAAATCTATAAGTTTTCAACTACATTTAAAATGTAAACTAAATCAATAGGCGTTAATTTATTTTTTATTTTTAATCGCATAAAATATCATGTCTACTTATCTAAGTAATTTATGACGTTGCTGTCTCTCGGGTATGTTTTAACGGATCGCCGCATTATACATTATTCGAGCATATAAATGTGTGTGTGTGTGTGTGTGTTTTCGAATGACACTTGACCGGAAGCTTGCTGGGGAAACTGATCGTTAAATTCAATACCGCATACGTCATTACCTTCGATGAATAATTCAATAATATATACAAGTTGTTCTCGAGTATATGTATATTCGGGACGCACACGGCCTGTCAGTGTATGGGTAGTATTTTTATTAATCGGCTTATCAAAAATTTGTTCGGCAAACGACTGTACATAAAATATAAACCATTCAGCGTCGTAAAACTCGTATTTCTAGGCCCCCCACAAAGAGGTTTCAGGTACTTAAAAAAAAAAAAAAACAAATTACGAAAATCGCTACCGACGCGTCGTTTACCAGTTACCGTTTTGAGCTGTAAATGTCATAACAGCTTATGATAAAAATATTCATGTAACATTGCAGTAGGTATATACATTGAGTATTTAAATTTTTTTGAAGAAAGTTTATTTCAATCGTATGATTAGAGTTTTTGTTTATTCAATTTGTATACCTGGTTCAATAAAAATATGAGCGTGCAGTTATTTGTCGGCAATCTTTTGGTAGAATAGAAATTTAAAGAATTTATGCGGATCTCTTAAAGTTTAAAAGAATCCTACTTTTTTCAACCGTACTAAAGTAGGCTTTGAAATTTAAAACGAATAAAAGCAAATAGTAATATAGAGATACTGATATATTTCAATATCCAAACTACTTATGATCTGTACATAGAAATATGATCGGGTATTTGGGCAATCGTTTAACAACTACTTGATTCAAACGATAAACATGTACCTCACAGTTATATTTTTCATAAAAAGCATTATAAGAAAAGCCTACTAATCTAAAAATTATTTTTGCTTTACTGATTAAACAGTAATATTGTTTTTTTTTTTATATATACTAACTATATTCATCAAGTAAACATTGTTTATTTTTGTTATCGTCAACACTGATTTGCCGTTACACGAACTTTCAGTAAAAAAAAAAAAAAAATCACATCTTGAAAATTTTTAACATACCATAATGATTATTATTGTAATCGTGGAAGTACTTACAATTCACTCTACTACAAACGTGTTTGTATACACGATTAACTATAATTAACGCTTATTTACACATCGTATTTATCACTTCCATTATTCAATATTATTTTATAAATTATTGTTGAAAAACAATAAAATATTTTTTGAAATAGACATTTCAGACTATTAATTATTACTCTAATATACCATTGTCACAAATTAAGCTTGATTTTTAACGGTTAAATGTACATTTATAGAAGTAGGTGACCCTACTCATAAAAATTATCAGATGTAAACGGTTTTAAATTTTCAATTGCAAAAGTACAATGACTTATTACGCACAAACATTTTCACGATACTATAATTTAAGTACTGAGTATGTCATAAAAAATCGACATCGATTATTACATTTTAAATATACTATTATTTAATTATTTAAATTTAAAAATATAGCACCTTGACTTCACTAATAAAACTTCAAAACCACATAAATTCATCGTAAAAACAATTAATCATCTATTAACGAGTAAACACTCATAATGTTTATTATGTTGTATTGAATTAACGATAAAATAAATAATTAAATACTACTATACAGACCATAAATAAAACGTGCGCTACATGATTTAAGTCGTAACTATAAAAATGTCTCTTAACGATGAGCATTGACGTTGAACTGCACATAAATGTCTGTTTAGTAATTTTTCTAAGGAGAAGTTGATTTTTCAACAAGGAAATCAAATGACAAGTTGATATTACTTTTAAAAAAAAAATGTTTTCAAATAGGAATTACAATCCAAACACGTATGAAAAATAATTTAAACACAGAGTATGAACATCATAAGTATTAGAATTCAAATTTTTTTACTGAACATTAGAACAATGAATATGCATAATATGTGTTTATCATAGTTCATTTAAAGTTTTTACAACACATAACGAGGACATTACCGAGATCTAGCCATTTATGTATTTTCGCCATTAAATATCTTCAGAACAAAAAAGTTTTACAATATACACATGTAAATATATTAAAATGTTAATAAACTAAATAAATCGCTGAATTTTAAAAATTATTTCTTACCGATTTCGCTGTGATTCTAAGAGATTATAGCATACATGCTTAAAACTTTTAACATTTATAGAGTTGACTTTTAGTTTGTGATTTTGTTTAATATTATAGGAAACTACCTATACGCATTTTGTTGAATGAATTTAATTTCAATTTCAAGAACTAATACCTTAGTAAAAGTTAAAATTTAAAAGATTTGCCCTAAAATATATTTTCAAGTTAGTATATTCTATTTCACTTCACAAATTTATAAGAATCGATTCTTTTTTAAATCGAAAAGACAATATTTTTAAAATATTTTTGTAATTGCTTGACGATTATTGAGGTTAGTGAGATAACAGCTCGTTGTAATATTTTACTTTATAACACTATTTCATACACTATTCGGTTATAGCGCCTTCAGTGATCAAATATTTGTTTATTTTACATCGTAATTTATTAACAAGGATCTAACCACGGTCCACATCTGTGTTCATAGTTTGACTGAATTATCAAGATGATAAAGCAATGGATCTATAAAAAAAAAAAATCGTAACGTACACTTTAATGATTAATAACGTTTTCAAGGCGTTTTTTTTTTCAAATTCTTTGGACGTTCATTTCATAAGAATGTTACAATGTATTCGTGTCGGGTGCAACATGTTTTATATTAATTTTGTCATAACTGGTCTTGGACAAAAGCCAGGCCTCATATAATGCATTTAGAGACTTGAGAGATAGTCATCGAGAGGTTAATAGATCATATTATTATGAATGCTAACGTTTTAAAAATTAAATGTCAAATTCTTTCATCGTCTAGCGAACTCACGGGCAGTAGTACTTTTTATAACTTTTTTAGGTCATTAAAAATTCGAATGCCACTAAAAATAATTTAAACGATTTCTGTTATAGATGTGAATTATCATTTTAATAGACAAGTGTCATAATGAGTTTTCAAAACGATAGATTTGAATACAAAAAAAAAAAAAAATCTGAAGCGTTTCAAATCAATTAGACAATTTTCTCAAACGAATAGATTTACCATCAAAATTTGACCCAGCTTCCCGTAAAACGGCCAATGGGCATGGAGTATATCACACATAAACAATTAACCGATCGTTGCCGCACGTTTGTGTGCGTGTGTGTGTTTTGTGTGGCACAATGGATGTCAAAATCAAATAAGTATATTATTTATTTTCGGTCTATATAACGACGATAAATTATCGCGACAGACGGCGGACGACCGCATCGTACACACAGGAGGGCTCGTCGCCGTCGCGTCGTCGTCGCGATATCATTATGTTCATATACTTATACGTGGACCATAATACAAGCCGGGCACGGGCATCGTTATATTTTTAGCACCGTAGGGCGCCGAACAAAACGAAAAATAAATGAATAAATAAATAAATATGAAAATCGGGCCCGCTCGAGCTTTGTCCCCGAGCAGCTCTCGCGCGCGCTATAGTGTGACGACCGACCGGCCAGTGGTCAAACCGTGTCAGCGGGGCGCCGGCGACCATCGCGGTCGCCACCGCCGCCGCGTCATTGTTGTCGTTGTCGTTGTCACAAGTCGTATTGTTACCGTTATTGCGGTTATTATTACCACTACCATAATATTATTATCGTCATTATGTTATTATGAAAGCCACGTCGTCGGTGCACCACACGCACGAACGCGCGGCCAGCTGAACCAGAAGAATCGATTTTACATATCGTATTATTCACGCGCGGTTCCCCCGATCATCGTCCGAAAACTACACGCACACACGCACACCGTCGCCGCTGGACGTACATTACGCGATATTACGTCCGAGCGTATGTCCGTGTATCACGAGCTCGTGTACTCCGTGTGTGTACCTACACCGTGTCCAGAGACCAAAGGGATGATTTATACGCGCGTATTACGCACCGAGTGTGTGTGTGTTACGAAGATTTTATTTATTTTGTTTTTTATTTTTATTTTTTTATATATACAGGGTGCGGCGTAATGGACTCCCACATTTTCGAGGTGAATTTAAAAAAACCATACGAGATATGGACGTTTCTTTTTTATTTATTAAAACTACATTAAATAAGGTTTTTTTTTTAAATTGTTTGTTTTAAAATAATATTGTCCAAACGATTGCCTTTTCAATTGACGCACATTTGGAGCCGTTCTAGAAAATAATCCGTAATGGACTGCGATATTTCAAAACATCATTAGCACGTAATTAAACTGATCGGATAAAAGCGGTTTGTTTCACTGGGTTAGGTCGTCAATACGATTTTTAGTCGTCACAATGTCTCGTGGTCAGGTGAACGACGTGGTTTCGTTATCGAGGCGTTTTTCAAAAACGCCGAATGTGTGACAAAACATTACACGACCTCCTCGCTTCCCTGATTTGAGTCCATGTGACTATTTCTTATGGGGATACCTCAAAGCTGAAGTTTTCAAACGTCGACCTAGAACCATGGAAGAAGAACTAAAAGAGGCCATCCGTCAAAAAATCTCCGCGATTCCACTCGATATGCTGGCGAGAGTGATGGAAAACTTTCGAGAACGGCTCCATATGACGTGCGTTGCTCGTCAAGGCAATCATGTAGACCATTGGTCGGCAATAGGCGGCCCGCGAGCCAAATCCGGCCCGCGGAGAGGAAATAACTGGACCGCCGAAAATATTTTTCTTAGACGTCGGTTTTCCGCAAATTTTAGAATTCTTTATAGAATTTAGATATTTCATCCGTTTGTTATTACGTAGGTAATTGGAGATTACGATAGCGAATACATTAATTATCTAAAACTGCGATTTAATACAAAAATAAATACATTGATTATTATCTAACTAATATTTAAGTTTTTTCTGGCCCTCGAAAATTTGTTTTCAAATTATCTGGACCGTCATAGAAATCAATTGCCGACCCTTGATTTAGACGATATTATTTTAAAAAAATAACTTTGAAAAAAACCTTATTTAATGTAGTTTTAATAAATAAAAAAAAATTCCATATCTCGTATAGCTTTTTTTTTAATTCACCTCGGAAATGTGGGAGTCCATTATGCCGCACCCTGTATATATACTCTACCCCGTCCGCGTCGGTGCACGTCCCTCCGTACAAAACCGTTTCCCCCCTCGTACGCGTACACACGTATCATTATAATAACAATATAAAACGTACCTATTGCGCGAGACGTGGACGACGACGACGACGACGACCAGTCCGACGACTTTCGCTGTATCAACAAACCGCGAATACATTTTCGTCACGATAACAATGGACGACGACGACGACGACGCGACGACGCGAACGGCCACCGGGTCCGCCGTCATGTCGTCCCGGCACGAAATTATTCCCCTCACCCTTTTATTATTATTATTATTATTACTATTATAACTATTTTTGTTTCAATACATTATATGATATTATTCTCCCACCGTTTGCGGTCGGCACGTCCCTCTCGCGCGTACTTACGCCGCAGCCCGTGTACACGGCCCGGAAATACAAATTTGCCGTATCATTATCCATTCGTAACGGTTATTTACACTATCCATAATGAATACCTGTATCACACTCGTGCCTGAGTCAACCGCACGACGCCGCGCGCAGTAGTATGTGTGTGTGTGTGTGTGTGTGTGTGTGTGTGTGTGTGTGTGTGTGTGTGTGTGTGTGTGTGTGTGTGTGTGTGTGTGTGTGTGTGTGTGTGTGTGTGTGTGTGTGTGTGTGTGTGTGTGTGTGTGTGTGTGTGTGTGTGTGTGTGTGTGTGTGTGTGTGTGTGTGTACTCGGCACAATGTTATGCGACGAAAATCGATTTGACTTTCTTTTTCTCTTTACAACAGATACATAGAGGCAGGTATAGACGTATATATTAGTAGTGGTATCTATGGGTGAAAAACTCTCGTCATCGATACCCGCCGCCATTATAATATACAATATAATATGAGGCGCATAGAACCAGAACGGCCTACCCACAAAAAATCAAATTTTCTTTTTTTTGTGATAAAACGTTTCAGATTTATATAATGATTGAAATCCACTATGGCCTGTCCAACGGAAAAAAATATTTGCTAGATGGCAACACATAATTGTTTTTGGCGTTATGGTTATAAAATATAATTTTAGAACCAGAGTGGCCCCACCCTATGCTAAACGATTAGGTCTGTTATATATTAGAACTTTTATTATTATATTATTAAATTTTTTTTTTTTTTTTGGTTAAGTTTAATAACAATAACATTATTTTATTGTTGATAATAATATATTCTATATTAAAAACTGTATTATGTGATTATAATGTTAAAAGCGTTCTAGTTTTTCAAACTTGTTAAGAGTTAATTAACTTAATCTGAACTATTGTTAAACTATTAAAAGTGATTTTGTTTTTGTTTCTTTTTGTTAAGTTAAGAAAAAATTTTGCAAATAATCTAATACAAATAATTACATAGTATTTTCATGTTGTGTGAATTTAATTGAATAACATATTCCCAATAAGTTGGCCTAAATCACAGAAAATTGCATTTAATAAAATAATTTCAACATTTTTAGGGGCCTAACCCACCTTAAAACTTAACCAACTTTAAACATTGACTAGTGCTTTATAGATAGGTACTTGAAAAGCAAGGATTTATACATACTAAAGATTTATTAATATTTTCCTTAGAGTGGATTTTATAAGAAAAATATAATGTTGAAAAATAGTCAAAACTTTAAATGCTCGTCCTGCACAGTTATACTTTTGTGAGTTATGCTGTTCTGGTTCTGTGCGTCTCATATGAAACAACAGCCACATATCTAGAGGGGGGGTTTGGGAGCCCAAGCCTCCGCGCCGAATTGTATTCTTGTTAACGAATCACAATATTCTCAAATTAAATGTATTCTGAAACTAAACCTACCATGAAATCAAATTCTATAATATACAATCACTGTGTCATTATAAACACATAGAGAACGACTAATAAATATTCGCAGGCGATTACCGTCAAAACGTGCAGCCATTAAGAACGTACGGATTTAAACATCCGTTGAAAAAAAATTAATGTACGTTTTAAATTTTTCGCCGGCCGAGTTACGATAAAATGTCGAATGTTTATGATTATGTTCGATGATAATTTTACGGCACGCGTTTGTGTTTTCAAAAAAATAATTTATCTGGCGTGGTTCTAAAAAAATACAGTTAAATACGCATAGCAAGAAAAATGAATTTAAATGCCACAACGCAACACAAATTACAGGATAATAGTCAAAACGTTATGTTTTTTTTTCGAAATTTTTCAAACATAACTAATAAGCTTTTCATGGTGTATGTTTTGAACTAGAAATAAACTAATAATTAGAATTATAACTGTTTATATACCATCGAAGTTTTTATTTTAATAAATGAAAAACGAATTTTTTTGGTTTTTATTCAAAAGAATATTTACAATCTGTAAATAATTGATTAAAGAATAAATAAATTGTATGAAAGTGGTATTGACATGAAAGCTTGAAAGAAGGGAGTGTCCAGTGACACCACTTCAGAACTTATGACTTATTATTTTGCTAATTATTCAATAGATCTCTTGGCCAATGACGTTTTAAGCGGCGTATTGGGTTGATTGGGTTTGATAAGGATTGGAGGTTGAATTTAAAAATGTTTATATATTTAACACAATAATATATAGTGTCTCATGAGATTTTAACATAATATAAGCGCTTCACATTTCACAAGAAAAAAATGTCCACATATTAAACCAACTTCTTCGTTTTGCTTGTGTTATTTTGACTAAGAAGTGATTTAATGTGTTATTTTTTGTTATGTTGACTAGACTAATCGAAATCTCAAAATATGCTCAAGGTGCTCAGGCACAAGAGTAAAAAGTTTCTATCTGTTTAATCAAAAACATATGGCAAGTAAATTAGTTTTTTTTTCTATAGAAACTTTTTACTCTAAACTGTTTTTATGTGTGTTTTTTAGAGAATTTGACAAAAATAATGAATAATATATTTCATGTGATGTTATTAAAAACATAAAAGTTTAATTTTTTTTTTTTTTTTTTTTTTTGTATGAATTATAAACAATTATCGCATGTAGTACAAAAATTATTCGGAAACGAATATTAAATATTATTTTCTCTTGAAAAAATCAAAAATGTTGATTTAGAACATTTTTACGCTTAACCCGCGAAACGTATGCGGTTTTCTACATTGACCAATAATATTCTCTTCTAAAAACATTATAGTTTTACTCGATACTGTATTTGACTCCTTCCGTAGAAAAACAACCGTTTCAACACTGGAAGCAAACTTCGGTGAAATAATACGAAAATATTCACCCGTGTGTTCTACGTTCTATTTGATTGAACAAAGTTTAATCCGTCGTAATTTCATCGTCCAAACTGTTTGTCAAACATTAGTCATTATTACAATAAACGGATGAAATAATCATACATCTATATTGCACGCGATATACCGTCGTCGGGCATCACAAACCGTTGTGACTGTGACACATGCGGTCAATCGTTTAAACTCGTAGAGTTCATTATATAAAGTGGTATTTCGCACGAGGGTATTACATACACACGGGTTTTCGCCCGTCGTCCGTACACATAACAAATGCGTTTATAATATCGCCTGGATATAAGTGGTTTTTTCAACTAGTGTGTTCTTCCCCTCGTAAACACTTTCAGAGGCAGTTGACTGTACTCGAGTTTCCGAGTGTTTTTGCAGTCGACCGATTGAAAACAACGGACAAGGCCCGTTTGAAGACTCATTTGGACTAAAACAAAGTGGTAAAACACCGTACGCTGTGTGGCCCAGTATTTTCTTTCTCGTTTTAAGAGGCCTAAAAGTCTTCAGATCAATCAAGGCAACATTTTTTGTGACATGAATACATACGTATAGTATACAATACACGATAAAGGTATTAATGAGTACGCTCAGTCAATCTCGAATATTCAAAAATACATTCGGAATATTTTCGTATCTTCTAGAAACACACAGTGGGCAAATCAAACAAATACATAAAATTACACGTCGTTATTAGGTGTCTAATAAATGTATGTTTGTAATTGTTATATTTAGTATAGCGTTTCGATAATTTATAAGCTTAGTTCACAAAATATGTAAAAGAGATCTGAACGCGTCTACCACAATCTATTCCAAACGTGAAAATTACACGTGGAAAATATGATACTCGAGCGAAGCCGAATGCAACTATACCGACTTTCGACAGCTTTTAAAAAGCTGGGAAAACAACGGTAAAACACTAGGCAACACGCCCCGAACAAAACATATTTGAATGTACGCGAACAGTAGCCGAGTAAAACGCGCATTAATACTTCTGGTTCTGGTACGAACACGCTGTATTCTTGCAGAGTGTGTGTGTGTGTGTGTGTGTGTGTGCAGCGTTTCACTCGAATTCAGACGAACAAACGCCACCAAACTTTTTCACGTATTGAGTTATTGTCATTTTTATGTACGCGTATACTTCTATCGGGTCGACATGATGATAATACAAAGACATAAAACTTCAAAATAAAGACCACCCTAAATCATACACATACATATATACATTATACACATATTCATATAGGTGCATATATGCCTCATCACTGTTTAATAAGTCCGGTCGCCACTATAATATTTATTTACGTGTTGCACAGTTTATATTATATAATGTATACTTTATGTCTTTGAGTATTTCTAAAGCCCAGCTGGAAGCGACACTCGTTATGTTAAGTGTGCTGCGTGCAGTATGCGCGTGAGCATGTATATAATATGCACACGGTACCCCCCAAGCTGACACCTTATCCCGGATGCCAACAATATGTGTGTGAGTGTGTATATTATAATACATTTATAAACTCGTGAAAACGTCATTTATATATATTTACCAGAGCGCACTGCTGCAGCCATAAACGTATCTGTATAATAATATTATTATCATATCCGTGAGCGCGATACGTATAATAATAAGATATATATTATATGTATATTGTAATGAACACTGCACACACGTGGTATATGCATACATATATTTGTATAAATCGTCCGACACGCGTGGTCTGCTACGGTCGCGTCTCAATTGTGCGGCCCAGCACCCCATCATTTGGTTTATTTTATTTTTTCAAAACTCGATCTACTACCTACTCCGGCGCTCGGAGAACGACACAAGAACGTGCGCTGGCGCGCGCGTGTGCGGTTCTCGACGTGTCCGCGACGGCGACCGCGAGTTTATTATATATAACCTAACCGTCGACGGCGCACAATGATCACAATGATCGCGATTTTTACTATCGCCGTGATAAATGCATCGCGCATTATATAAATCGTCAGAGACGACGCCAAGACGGTTATGCCGTATATATACATAATAATACGCGTGATACGCGCACACACAAACACACGCGCGCGTGACACACCACTCACTCGCATTGTATCGTATGATATTATCACGTCCAAACACACTTTGTAATACTTGCACACACACACACACACACACACACACACACACACACACACACACACACACACACACACACACACACACAAAACGTTCACTGCGACAATAATAATATACACTCGCTAGTGTAATACAATAATGCACGTAATAATATTAACGTGACATTGCTTCTGCCGCACACACAGCGGGCTACCCGCTTTGGATTGTTCGGCGACGGCAGTGATTCGACGAGTTATCGAAACGTTTCCGCCGTAAACAGTCGCCCGAGAACGTCGTCCGTCTTCGTCTTTGCCGTCGTTAACGATATTATATATACATATATGTAGGTACACCGTACGAAAATATAACCGGTAAATGATAATATAATATATGACGTTGCACAATGCGTATTTCTACAGAGTGGCTCCCTTCGCCGTGTGCATATTCAAATATTATGTTTCTGTATGTATAAAATAAATATAATAAACAAGGTACAACAGTTTCGCGATGATCGGATAATCGCGATTTTATCACAGGGTAAAACGCACGATGCAAAAATTAACATTTTTTTTTTTTTTTTTTTTTTTTTTTTTTTTATTTCACTTCTCGACGTCTTTTCGGACTTATGGTTTAAGTGGTATGAGTGTTTAAAGTTGACAGTTATAAAGCGAAGAAGTAGAAAAACTCCAGAAAAATTAACCTTCACAATTTCGCTACTGACTCTAACCTTTAAAAACACATATCTAGTAAAACACAAACGATCGGTTCTATAGTAGTGCAAAATCAAAAACTAAAGATAAATATTGCACCAATATTTTTCTTCGTAATAATAAGTCACAATATAAGCGGTTTGCCATAATAATAATAATAATAACGTATAAAACCCATAAATAAATAATTTTTTTTTTTCAAAAATTTAGTTTTGATAATATTTTAAATAGTACCTAGGTGAATGGAAAAAATTATTTGGTGATAAAAAATTCAAACGTAAACATCATACACAGTCGATTCGCGATGACCGTCAGGCTATTGTGAGATACTGTGCGTGTACACGTCATAATAAAGTAGTAAGTCGGTATAGGCAGTAGTGTTCCCATAGGGTATACTACACGTACGCCGTATACTCTCAAACTTTAGTACAAAAACAACGGTTATACCAGAGCTTGCGCTAATGTGCAGTTGTGCGTAAAATGTGCAGTTCTAAATTAAAATGTGCAGTTCTTATTTAAATGTTGTGCAGTTCACGAAACATATTATGATTTGCATTTTTATTAATTAATTGTATATAATGTCTATGAGCTTGTAACATAATAGGTACCATTTGATATTTCGTTTCCTGAGATTATTAGAAATCACGATTAAAACATTGATAATGAAATATATTTATCTATGATTTTCAAAAGATTAAAACTACGGTCACAAAACGGTTCTAAAACCGTGGTCATGGCCGTTGTCTAAATTATGACGTAAAATATAATAGTGTTTAATATGTATGATAGTATGTGTTATTTTTTATGTACGAGCGAAGCGAGCATCAAATTTATTTATTTTTGTAAAACTGTAAGTGCAGCTCTAATATTTCTTTAGCGCAAGCTCTGGGTTATACTACGTATACTTTCAAACAAATTCTAAAAAAAGAAGAATTATATGTAATTGTTTTTTTTCAATGTTGGTTTATTTTCCACTCGATGGTTCTAGATCGTAGTAGTAGGTATAATATTGTAATATGTATACTGTTTGATATCGTAGGAGTTCGTGTGATATAAATAAAAATTAAGTCGATTTTTTACTGATCCATTCATGGCAATGGCGTTATTTTTGTTTTCGTTAGAGGAAGGCAACTAGGATAGGTCCTGGTTTAGGTGATATAACTGAAAAAAACCGACCGGTTTGCTTACTTATTGATTTGCGTTAGCATTTGTATCGTATACCTCGTATATTACCGTATATTACCTCTAATACTATCAGGCACAAATAGCTTACATTTTTCGATGAAAAGGTGCAGGAAGCTAAACTAAAATATTATACACTGCCCATCTTTCATCAATCGAAAATATGAAATGTGACTGAACTTTCGACGGGATTTCTTTTTAAAGATCGGTACAGTATGAAAGACATAACGAGTCAGGCTTCCACTAAAATGCACCCGACTGTACGAGCTGGTATGCGAGTGCCAAACAGTAAACCGAATTATCCTGTTGGCGCGTCGAAACATTGAAGGAAAACCATCGCAGTCGAAGCCTCGCATTAATATTATCGCGGCAATCAGGGGCGTATTTAGATATTTTTTGTGGGAGGAGGGGCTGTGGTATTTCTCCAACTGAAATTTCCCAATTCAGCCTATTGAACCGAACTCAAAGGTATAATCGTTAGACACATTACATGAATAACTTGTTCGTTGTTACTAATAATTTTTTATAAAATTATATTGAACTTTTACGATTTACATCTGATAGGACATAATAATCAAATTTAATAAACAATTCCTAGATTAGGAGGCTGAATCCCCCTAAGCCTCCCCCCCATAAATACGCCCCTGGTTGCTATAAAACATCGCGTGGTCAAGTGTAATTGAACGAATATAGTTCGCAAGTTGAATCACTATATATATACAATGTTATGTTATACTTTTATATCGGATTTTCTAATCTGCACGTAACGCAAGTTTATGATAGGACGAAAACAAAAAAAAAACAAAAACAAATAGTTTTAGAATACATTACTATTGGTGAGTATATAGCCGGTTTTCCTGAAAAATGTATACGTCGAAAATACGTCTTGTTTCTGGGTCATTTATTATTAAGTCTAGACCACCGCAATCGTTTGATCTTTCACGAATAAATTTACCTGTAAGATTCACCCCAACAAACCTTCTCTGATAAATAAGCACTCTGTTCTCTAGCCGACCACAATCCAGTCTCGTGCAAAATCCGTGTAGAATAAATAAATTTACAAATGTAATGTCTGTCGTTGTTGAACTCTCGGATATATTTATTACATTTATTTTACACGGATCTTTTTCGTAGTTTCTGTACTTCACGATGACCATTGAATTAAATTATACTAATTTACTATCTGTCAGGTTCAAAAGACTAATATATTTCTGGTAAAATTCACAGGGGCTTAAAATTAAATACATATTTAAATTGTTTTATAAAAAAAATGAATTGTTATTAATCAATACTAATATTATTATAAAATATTATCAATACGATTAAATAATAATGTAACTACTCGTCACCCATATTGGATTCATTATTGTATATGCATAAAATTATTATGTACCTAACACATTTTATGACGATTTCTCGTGATTTGTGTTTGAAATGTTTGAATTTAAACAAACTGGTGGGCTCATATTTACCTCCAAAGTTTTATTATCATACGAATTAATTAAAAACTATTTGTTTCAAGTTAACATATTTTATTAGTGGATTTTGACGATTTGTAAAATAAATGTTCGCAAACTACCTAGAAGAATGTGTAGATATGTATGATTTCACAAAGAAGAAAATATAATGATGTTTGTCGTTTTTTATAATATTGGTGAAATGTGAAATTCAATCATTTGTGACTTCCTGAAATTGTGTCACGTTGTAGTGTTTTTAATACAGTAAATACCAATAAGTACTCAGCTACTTCTATGATATGCTATAATCGTAGGTTAACTATTATAGTTATATTATAGTTATGTAAAATACACATACTATTATAGTTTTAAACGTTTCCCAAAGAATATACCATGAAAAAAAATATTGATGTTCGGTATAGAGAAACTTAGATTAATCACTTGGATGATTGCAGATGGACAATAACGCGTAGTATGATATTATTTTAAAATTGAAATCAATAATAAATCATTGTTTTCGGTAAGCAATTCATAGTGAAACTCAAGTAATAATACATATTATATCAACTAGTTAAGCTTTTGATAAAATGAAAAGCCTTATTATATACAATTGATTAAATTTTAAAGTTTCAAATTAAAAAGTACTGGAGTAATAACAAGAAAAATCCAGGTCGATATTTGTGAAAATGCTCCATTTCACTGTACAAATTGACTCAACCGACCCATATGAAAGTATAAATGTAGTCGAGGCTACTTATAAAGAAGCTTGTATTAAAATTGTAGATCAAATAATCAAAAATTACAAATTTTATGAAATAAAAATAGAAATAAACTTGAAATCATATGTAAAAAGAGTTATTTGAGACGTAACTACAACTTTAAACGCATGTAAAAATAATTTATTGAGTTAATCGTTATGAAACTTGAACCATAGAAAAATATTCGAGAAAAAGAATGGTGCAGAGTGAAAATGTTTACTGGATCAATAATTTTAAGTTTTTATTGAAAATTATTACTAATTTACGTATAATGAATGGTTTTTGTAAAAATTCTTACACATTTCAAATGCATTTCATTATATTATAATAAATAATATATTATAGTACCTATAAGATTTTCGAAAATTTTTTAGTTCTGTTAATTAAGTATTTAAGTTTTTACTATATCATCTTTGATATTAAATTATTTTTAAGCCATGAAATAAATGATTAAAAATTGTATTAAACAACAATTTCTAAAAAACCAACTATTATTCAATAATTTATAAGTTATATATTTATCCTGAGAGTGATCAAATTTTTTTGAAACTTTTAGAAATTCTGAAGACTAATGTCGTTAGGATTTTGAAAAAATGTTGAATGTCTGTTCTATTATGTTGAGTGTCCCCAGTACAATTATTGTTTTATTTACGGCTAAAATTATAGTACAAAATATCAAAAATTGTATTTTTTCTATGTACTTGGAAAAACTGTTTAAAATGAAGAAAAATGACCGGTTTGAACTACTAAATAAATATATGAAATATTTAATCTATAGAGATGCTGAATGAAACAGCTGGACGCTGTGGTTCTGAAACTGATTGCATAAAAATATTTTCTTTGTCCCTTTGACAATACAAATCGTGTAATGTTATTTCGCACATATTAAAACATTTTGCAAGCTATAACCTATAGAGATTAGGTTATTGATTGACTTGATTATTATCTTCTATCTTGATGTTACAAAAAAATAATTTATCAACATCATTAAATATCAAAACCGTTTAATTGACTCCTTGATGTTATTACTTGGTTAAAAATAACTGATGGCATTACGCCATTAACTCACAAATATAAAATGTATTTAATGGCTAAGATATTGCGTTTATTTAAATCCGTGTACCTAAAATAACATCTTAATACTAATTAAATCATATTTATAAGATTGTCGTGATGCATTAGATTTTTAATTTAAGTTCATCTTATATACTACGTTTTGAGAAATTATCGAAAACCAAAGTTCATAATATTTTGTTCGAACAACTTTATTTTTCACTAAATTTAAATAAAAATAAAAATTTGTTGTTTAGAATCTAGAATTTGATTAATTACATTTAAAAAAAAGTAGTTTAATTGTTGATTTTACCAGTGAAAATATGTTAATTTCAGTTTCAAGTTTTTTTGGACGCTTAAAATAAATGCATGTTTCAACAATATTTGAAAAATGTGTTTTAAATTTTATAAAATGCCTGACCTAAGTGTTCAGTTTAAAGGCATGTTCAATAAAAGCTCAAAAGCAGGAAAAATTTAGTTGACTTAAACAACAAAGAATAAAGCACAAAATTGTATTTTATTTTACAAGTAAACTCGAGCAAAAAAAAAAATGATTTGAAAAATATGTAACTAGTTTATGAACTCACAGTACACTTATAAACTGGTTTTAATTTTAAACACATTGACCGATGTGTGATATTAAATATCTAAATATGTGTCTATTTATCACGATTAAAATCAGGCGATACATCAAAGCTATAACAATATAATAATGTTTTCATCCGTTTTGAACAAGGCATAAAGCGAAGAATTTATTAACGGATTATTTAACGATTTTTACCGTCACAACGCTTGATTTATACATCGTTTTCAATTAAATTTTTAACAACACCAAAAATATAGTTTATAATAATAATATTGTATTCCATAAACGCCGAAAAATCATACCATACACGAATGTATGTATCATTATTATCGTGGGTCTGTGAAGTTGCCAAACCTGAAAAACAATAAACAAACGAAAAAAGAGTGGTCACAGAAAAAAATAACAATCATGACATCGCCGCACAGTGGTCGGAAATACAAATTTTGTGTTCCTTATGTTATTACATTTCAATTTTAATTATTGCAAAATTTCAAATATGATGAAAACGTACTTAAATAAAAGAAAGTTTATTTTTATTTTTACAAAACAGACCCTATTATAATACTAGTTTTAAAATTGTTGCTGTTTCATTCGGAATCATCTTCATTGACACCGTCACTGTCACTGTCACTGTTACTATCAGAGTCACTATTTGTGTCTACCTCAACAATTATTAGTGCCCTAATATCTTCATCTAGTGATTTTAAATTAATTTTAGATGTTAATCTAATAACAGATATGCTAAACACAGACGCAACTCGACGCGGATAAAAATTATGTCATTTAAAAGCTAAGAAGTTTTTGAGTAATACCTATATATTTATTTATGATCATTTTAGATCTCTTCTTATATAATGTATTTAAAAATGTAAAACCGCTACTAAAAAAAATGTTTGATATTGATACAATAAATATATACACCATGCATCCATTAGAATAATATGTATGAATTTAAATTTAACTTACCATTTGTATTGATGTCCATTTTAAAATAATAACTTAACTTTTATAAAATTGAACAAACACACTGAACGTGATCGACAAAGAAGTGAATTGATATTCTTAATCAACCGTAGATATTGTAGATTTTGTCTTTAATCGTTTTAAAGTGGTTATCGTTGTTATAATAACCCAATGTCTATTTAATGTTTTTCCATTTACTTGTACTGATAAAAAATAAAGTGCTAAATATCTAATGCTTAATCTTTTTTTTTTCTATTTTGTCCGCCTAAATTTGTATTTCCGACCACTGTGGGCCACGCCGTTGTAAAAGCAACAGACGATATTAACATTTTTTCATTTCACACGGAATACTAAAAACACTGTAGGTAATAATATCATACATACACGCAACGAAATCTATCGCTTAGTAACCGCATTGTGAACTCGCTCGTCGATTTTATCTCGACAACATTATTATACTACGTGAATTCATTCATCCACGCGCCCGTGACGACGAGATCATTCCGAGACCGAGCGATGGCGGTGTGAACGGCGATGCCGTGGCGTGCGGGGGGGAGGGGGTTCGTTTCGCGATGACCGGTCGCGGATCGTCGGGACCGGGGACGGGAGGGGTATCGTCGCACGCCATCCGATCGCGTCCACACGCTTGACCACAGAACAGGGTCGACGTCGCCGGAACCGAGTCCGCGGATACCAGGACCGCAGCAGCCGGTCCACGCGATCTTCTCGTCGTCGTCGTGATTAAAACGGCTGTCTCGTCGCCGCCGCCACCTCCCTCCGCCGGTCCATCGAGCAGCTTCGGCGCGTCTGGACCGGTGACTTCGCATACGTTCCTAATACGAATTCCCCACGCGTATTTCTTTGCAGTCGCGTTTCTATCATTACAGCCGTCGTTCAGACTTGTCCGTTTCAATCTACACAGTTTTGCTCAATCAAAGTGATCCGGAATTTCGCGGTGGTTTACATTTTCTTTTACGACTCGCCAAATTTATTGTTGAATGAAAATCGTGAAATCTATTCATAAATACGGTGAAATCATTTAAATCGTTGATTTGATATAATTCTATACAGACTGTACGGTGACGTTATTATTTTTGTTTTCAAACGTAATCCGTTCGCGCACACTTGTCTTTTTCCCGACTCACGTGCGCACTAAACACAACTCGATTGCACACGCGGATTTCTAACACCTTTTTTTGAAGTTCCCCAAATGCAGAGCTCGTTTGCGTACATATTTGTATCGAAAATCAACCAAAAATCATAATTTATTTATGATTATTATAATTATTATGCATAATTTATTTATTTATTTTCACTATTTACGTACGTAGACTATATAGACATATTTGTTAAACATATTTATAATTCCCAATCCACTTTAACATGGTTCCAACTGTCAGTAACAATACATTTTAGATTTTGAATGAAGCGTAGGATCTTATGGTTTCACAATGATGTTTATTTTTTTTTTATTTTTTTTTTCTGTAAACACTTTTTCGTATAGAAATCCTTGTCCAAAAGTTTCGTCCTGCAACTTTTTAGATTCGAAATTGAACTGAGATGGTACTTTAAAGAGGTCATTTTTCCAAAATCTTCATAGTTTTTCCAGTAATCAAGAATAACGATCGAAAAACTGAGTAAAAACGGTAAAATCGGTAAAAATCCGCCGTAAACGAGATTTTCACTGTTCAGATTTTAGGTATTTAGTCATAAATCGAAAAGTATTGAAGCTAGAAACTTGAACATTTTATCCAATATCAAATACATACTTTTTTATATTGGACAACATTTTCAGAACAATTATAGCACTTTTGACTTAAATATAGAACTTTTAATTTACCAAATTGTTTGAAAGTTTTTATGTAATATAATTTTAAATATTTGAAAAAACGTTCTGAAAATTTAATATCACCTTACTCATATACCTATCTAATTGTCCTAACAAAAATTCAAAAATCGTGACTCAGGATTTTTTTTCATACACACTTTAATAAATTATTATACGATTTTTTACGATATTGTCTGATTTCTTTTAAGTTTATTTCTAATGAGTTATAATTATTATAACAATTGAAGTTTAAATGAGTTATATCTAATTGAATATTTTATGAGGGTTTAATTACAAAAAAACTCACCAAAAAGTATACAAATAACCGTAAAATACGTAAACAGTATTTAAATAATAATATATTATATTACACTGAAGCTTTGCTCAGAATCGTTTTATACTAAAGAAATGAGTCATCATTTCTTTAAAACTTAATACATTCATCACCAATATCTTGTCCGGGGACCGAAGGGACGAAGGACGAACTTGTATCACCATCATCTCACTTACCAGCTTTTTTTTTTAGATTCTGAGTGAAGCGAAGGATCTTATGGTTTTACAATGATGTTTATTTATTTTTTTTTTTTTCTGTAAACACTTTTTCGTATAGAAATCCTTGTCCAAAAGTTTCGTCCTGCAACTTTTTAGATTCAAAATTGAACTGAGATGGTACTTTAGAGAGGTCATTTTTCCAAAATCTCCATAGTTTTTCCAGTAATCAAGAATAACGATCGAAAAACTGAGTAAAAACGGTAAAATCGGTAAAAATCCGCCGTAAACGAGATTTTCACTGTTCAGATTTTAGGTATTTAGTCATAAATCGAAAAGTACTGAAGCTAGAAACTTGAAAATTTTATCCAATATCTAATACATACTCTTTTATATTGGACAACATTTTCAGAACAATTATAGCACTTTTGACTTAAATATAGAACTTTTAATTTACCAAATTGTTTGAAAGTATTTATGTAATATAATTTTAAATATTTGACAAAAAGTTCTGAAAATTTAATATGACCTTACTCATATACCTACCTAATTATCCTAACAAAATTTCAAAAATCGTTAGTCAGGATTTTTTTTTATACACACTTTAATAAATTATTATAACTTACCAAAAATTATACAAATAACCGTAAAATACGTAAACAGTATTTAAATAATAATATATTATATAACACTGAAGCTTTGCTCAGAATCGTTTTATACTAAAGAAATGAGTCATCATTTCTTTAAAACTTAATACATTTATCACCAATATCTTGTCCGAGGACCGAAGGGACGAAGGACGAACTTGTACCGCCATCATCTCACTTACCAGCTTTTTATATTTAAATTAAAATTAAACGGATATCTATATGTCATACTAATTAATGGCCATAATACTTTGTGCCGATTTTTTCTAATGTGTTGAACAATTAATCGATTTATCATATAATTATTTCCGACGTTTGTCTGAATAATGTGACTTTTAACAGTGTTTTTTTCGCAGTTCGTTAATAATTTTTTTTTTTATTGAATTTAATTTCAAGTCTGACTCTGTTCAATTTAATAATATTTCTTCAATAACTATACCCACTGGGCAAAATATTATTTTTGTAATAGGAAAAATTTCACAGAAACATTGGAACGTTTCTACGAAACTTCCAAAAGAGTTCCAAATCCATCCCAGAAACGCTTTATGCAGTGTATGCAGTGTTTCTGTAAATTGATATGTATACATTATTGAAACATAGCATAGACATGTGTCCCAAATGGTTTGTTTAAAACACTTCTATAACATGCCAGAAAAGTATTCCCTAAATAATTTCATAAAACTATATATGTTACTTAAACCCCATCCCTGAAATGATTTTAAATTACGTTTCACTTATATTCTTTAAAGGTATATTTGGAATGTTCCAAACAGTACAAGTAAGTAATTTCCACTATGTTTTTTCACAGCTCAAGTCACAGTTCCATGTAAAGAATTAATATAAATCAACACATCATATTTAAATAGGTAGTATTATTATATCTCCATAAATACATAATTTAATAAATATTGATTTATTGCTAAAAAATATTTAAATGAATTAAAATATCAATTGAAATACAATCATATTAATTCAAAATTAAAATATAACGTGTAATAGACACACGCGTGCTCCCAGCGCACAATACTGTAACCTCCGCACTGAATCGGCTATCATTCAGAATCCGACTATTTTTGATGTCGCGTTCAACGCATTCATCAACACGGTTAAGTGGGCTGGATCTCACTTCGATCGTACGATCAGCTGTATGCAGTGGCTCAGTTCAACACGATCCGTACAAATCAGCCTACAACGTCTGTGTGTAGCAATCTTGGGATTTCCCATTGTCGTCCTCTTTGCTAATTTATTCGTCGACGATTTCATCAAAAGTTACACACGGATCAGAAAGAGCCAAATGGAATTTAATAAATGGCGCTGCGGTCAAACCCCGATTTCGCCGACGTTCACCCGTTTAACCCTTATATTTTTGGGCTAGATAATATGAGGAACGGGTAGCACAGGTGTGTACACCGCCGCCGTGTTCGGCGGGTGGTACTTCCCCGACCCGCTCAACATCCGGAAGACGTCCAAAACCTGGTTAGGCCGAAACGGCATACTGCAGCCGTCAAGAACACTCACGTCCATCCGTTCCGGCCGTCGAAAGGTACCATTTGTCCCGTTGTGGCAATTAGGTGTATTCTCTTACGAATACATAGTCCAGGCACCTCTTTGTCACACGGTGATTACGTCGCCGTCTTTACCGCCGCCGCCGCGTGCTCTGTCGCCGCCGCATTTCTTACCGCCGCCGCCTTATTTTCCGCAGTCGCCCGGTTATTGTCCGTGCGAATCTCGTGCCATCCGGCGTAGTAGTTCGTTTTCCTCACGATTACCACCGGACCTTTTAAAGTGTACTAAACACCCGAAATCTATACGTAAATATTATTTTCTTATTACAATATATTATTATGTACTAGTGCTAACCCGTACCTCTCATTGTTACATTCCTTTTTTGTATATTTCTTGTTGTTTATGTATTTTATGACAAGCCAGTATAATCGACCTAACCAGCCAGTATAATTATTAATCGATCACCTCTATACTTTGTATTCAAATTAATACAGTTATTGTATTGCCAGTATATTTTGTTTGATTATTATCAGTATTGTATATTTCAATAAAACAGTTATCTTATTGTATAAAATACTTGTGTAATAAATTTAAGGTTACCTGAATTCGAAATCCTTATTTATTGTAATATTTCTAATAAATATTCACAGCCGATCGAGCTAGTGAAGTTTATTACAAACGATATAGAAATTAATATGTATACCTAACCTATACGTAATACAGATAATTTTAAATATATACATACTAACATAATAGTATACACTAATTAAATTAATATTTTATATTCATGGACAATTTAATATATATTCAACAATCTAATAGGATACTTTATACGTAATTACTCAGTTAATTAAAAATAAAGCAATGAAATATTTACATTCAATATTGTTATTATTACAGTAAATGAATAATGTAGAAGAACATATAAAAAAAACTTAATAGTTTGTAATCGGTCTATACCCATTAAGGCCTATTAAAAATTTTGTTAAAATTATGTATAAATACAAAAAAATAGATAACATTTTAGGCAATGTTTTTCTCGCTCATTTTTCTGTTATTTAATCAATTATCATATGTATTTAATTAATTTGATTTGCATATATATAATGACTTTATTATAAGGTATTATAAAAAAAAAAAGTTTTGAATATTTCTCTGTATCAAACCGGGTTTTAGCAGTCGTAACCTGGACGTCTATTGTAAAGTTTGAATCAGAATAATTCGAATATTGATCTTTATTTCACCTAAACTAAAATTTGTGCGTTATATTCAACTCTGTAACAATAATATTATTAAACACTAATAACTTAACACTCTTTTCGTCATTGTAATCGTATTTAAATTCTGAATTTTAAATTTAGTTTAGTCTTTCTAAAAAGGCTTAGCCAGTCCACGAACATTCAATTGCGAAATTATTTAAAAATAATTTTATTGAAATTCTTCCATTATGTGTCTTTGCATCATTACCTCGAAACAAAGCATGTTTTTATATTAAGCAGAAGTTATGAAAAAATTCAAAACAGTTTTCATACACTTATTTTTTTATAACATTTACTTATTTCCATTATATACTTATCGTCTGCACCGCATCGAATATAGTAGGTAATATGAATTACATGCCAGGTGAATCGAAGACGCGATGACCAAATATACAGGATTGCTCTCTAGGAGTGGCAGATTCCATCGAGGGGAAACGATAGAGCTAATCAAGTCTGCCAGAAAGTCCTGTTTGACAATAATGAAAAAAAGAATAAAAAAAAAACAGTAAGGATTTATCTTATGTGTATACAACGTGCAGGGTGTATCTGGTACTACACATGACGTACGTGTGTATACATATGTGTGCGCGTTGTTTCAGTGTAAAAACGTCAAACCCTCCGGAAGACACCCTACATACGTGTGTGCGTAAACGACGTGATCGCAGTGAACGAGGAAAGAACCGCCGCCGCAACAGCCGGTCCGCGCGTTTATTAGGCGAATCGCGCGGGAGCGACCGTAAATTTTCGCGCGCGCACGCTGCACGCGTGACGTGCGGGCCCCGGCGACAAATCTCGGCGGAAAAATAAACGTTAAATCGCGTACTCAGCGAACCGATCGGAGGGTCGTCGGCACGGAGAAATGGGTATCCGCGTGCCCGGGCAAGGACGTCGAGGGAGTGGTGATGTGGACACGGAAATGTGCGCGTGCACATGTGTGTGTGTGTGTGTGTGTGTGTGTGTGTGTGTGTGTGTGTGTGTGTGTGTGTATGTGTGTCTGTCTGTGTGTGTGTGTGTGTGTGTGTAAGCGGTGAAAAATAAAAGGCGTTTTCAGCCCTTGTATAGCATAGCAGCGGCGGCGGCCGGTATGTGAAGAGGGGATGTTTTTTTCACAGTTTAATTTAAATGTCACAATACTGCGCTACAAATCAACCCCGGTCCGACGCGCGAGAGATAGTGTTGAAGAGACGCGAGAGACTGCAGCGGTGGCAAACATAATGCCGTCGTCGTCGTCGTCGTCGCGCGGGCGCGCGCGCCTGTATATGTGTGTGTGTGTGTACGCGTACAATCGCAACACCGAAACGGATCCAATTACACGGTACGCTACATCCGATCGCGTTAAGCCTTCCTCGTGCCCACCCTACTGCCTCCGCAGTTCTCAGCTCTCTCACACCCCCGTCCCCCTTTCACGCCAATCCTCCGCTCCTCACCACCCCGTTCGACCGAATGTGTATTATTATTATATACAGTTCGTCGGCTTTTACACGCGTATAATACATGTATATATCTATATAAATACACACACACACACACACACACACACACACAAATTCATACCACGCCGAAGATACACTCAGCCGTGGACCACCCCTTTGTCTTCGCTACTGCTGGGGAAGGATTTATACATGACGACGATCGGATTCCCAGTAAAAACCTCTCCTGGCAGACCGACCGCGTGGGCTATTTCATTTCTGTTTCTTTTACGAATTAATACGCCCGTAAATCACATCTCTCGCGGTGCTCAAATTAAAATCGGTTTGTACGTTTTTATTCGTTTTTAATCTACGCGCGACCCGCGGCCCGAGAGGGTGAGTCTGTATCTGTGCAACATACGAACGTACATATATTACACACGTAGCCGCGTGCCATGGACAAGAGCAACCCTCTGCCACTGGAAACCGAAGGCGCGAGAGGCCTCTGAAAACCCTCAACCCCTCTACTCCTCCTGCTGCCGACCATCTCGTAGTCTGACAGTATATGCGACACTGTCGAACAGAAAACCAAATTTATGTGCGTATTGTTTATTGACCCGTCACGTTATTACTTTGTTCATCATCCGAATCGCTCAATGTGCGTTTTAACAAGTGTCCCTTAACAGAAAATTAGGTAATATTTTAACGATATCATGATAATATGATTGTCGTGATGCGTGACAATATAAAACATATACTACATACGGAACACAAGGGACTCAAACCTATAACTCATCATATTGCTCGGAATGACACGCTTAAATTATTTTTTTTTTTTTTTGTTTTAGTTTTTTTTTTTAGTATATTTAAGTATATGGATACTTATATAAATATCCCATAAACATAATATAATAAACCACCCTGTTATTATTTCCAATATTAATAATTAATCATACTCTACTGATTATTAATAAAATTGTATTCTCGACTCGAGAATACCTAAAGCTTAAAGCTTATTCATGTGTGTATGTAGGTACCCATAATATTTTCAGCTAATAATATTTTAACGGAAATGAATTAAAAGTCTGTAAACAATGTGAGGTACGAAAAAAAGTTAGAAAAGCCGATGATAATATGGTAAATTTATCGTGTGATATGTTAACACGGCTCATAGCTAAAATTGTTAGAAATTATTCAACAACAGCCTTTTTGCGACCGGTGGATGGGCGGAAGTGGACGGGCAAACATCGAGAGAAAATATCAACGATATCCAAGTAAAGAAGTTTTGTTTGGAAAATTTCCAGTACATTTTTATAAGTTTTCAACAAAATTTGTTAGTAATATCAAAAACTTTATGAGAACGAACTCAAAAGAAATGTGGTATCTTCAAAGTTCTATTTTCAGCTCAATAATTGTTAAAATTTTTTGAAACGTTTTTAAAGTATATAATTATACATCATCATATATGGTGAAAATTTCAAGTTTCTGGAAACATTAATTTTTGAGTTAAGACGAAATAACTAAAATCGTATTAATGAAAGTGTCGCTAACGGCAATTTTCGCCTTTTTTCCTACATTTTCAGCAGTATTTTCTTTCGCCTGGAATAATTATTGAAATGTGAGCTTAATAAATGCTCAACGTACCATCTACATAAATTTTCTACTATAAATACAAAATCTACAATAATTTCCAACCCTATAGAGTTGCTGGATGAAACTTTTAGACAAAGTCAAAGCGAGCTATAAGTATCTCTAGAAAAAAAAAACAAAAAAAAACATCATTGAAAGACCATAAGATCATTCGCTTCACTCAGAATCTAAAACAAAATGTATGATAGAATACACTCTAGCAAATCATGAAATTGTCAATCATGAGTAATATAAGACAAAACATATGCGAAATCGATTTAGAAAAAATATTTCGATAGCAGTCCGATACACATAAAAATGCGTTGAAAAAAATTATACCTTTTTTTTTTTTGTACTTATATTAATTGGTTAGTATATTTCAAATAAATATTAAACTTTTTTTTCCACGGTATTGGATTATTATTATATTTTACTGATAATGTTGAGTAATTATTTAAAATTTAAATGTCTATATTAACTTATAAAAGGTACCTAGTGTTGATACTTATCAATTGCCACTCACTTTTAAATTATTACATTTTTATTTATTTTTAATAAATAATAAAGCAAATTATTTTTATTTAAATGATTCATATTTTTTTTTTTTTTTTTATGAAGTTGTGCTATTTTGGTATATACATTTTTCTCTAGTTTTTTCAAAATTTCAACTGGGAATTTCTCAACCCTAAATAAATAACAATAATAATTTGCTAGCAGATTTTTCTTTTATTTCTTTCCCATATTATCATTGGTATTTGAAAACTTGACACTAAAATAAAATTAATTACATATTCCATGATAATAAGTATAATTAATTATGAAATGCTTTATATTAAATAAATATAAATGTATATAAAGCATTTAGTGGAAACCATCACCAACGTTGATAATCATTTAATGTGAATATGTTCTATGTGTAATCAAAAATCACTAATCTATACAGAGAACAAAAAAATATATATTTTCCATAATTTCTTTGAAATATTTAAAACAGAGTGAAATTGAAATTATCAAATATTTCAAATGGAAAATTTCAATTGAAATATTTCAAATTTAAAATCCTGGCTCTGATACGTACGCGTTGAATCTAAATAGAAATAAGAGTCGGGTGACTCGCTGATTCAACTCATTTAACTGAGTTAAGTCGAAACTCTATACTCGATAAAATCAGTTGAAATTCCCATCCCTTGTCCACACTGTCGACGACTATTAATGACCGCGAGTGCTCCTAGGCAATAACACGAAGGTCTGGAAGGTAGCGGGGTCGACTGTAGCATCGAACTATTCGACAAAACATTATCTATGTTATTGTAGGACAGTTCACAGCTGGATATTGTTTTTCATTTTATACTGTGATCCAATGCACTCCGGACGACACGAGCGATATTGATAAATCCGTTAATTTATTTCACGAATTTATAGAACTATCTTTAAGTGCATAGTAAAAGTCACATTTTCACGGAAAATATTCGAATGTCATACTTTTAACTTTTATTCCACGACGTACCAATAATAAACGGTAAGAATTTATTGCGAAATCCATAAGGTGGCCACAGTGTCGTAACCAGGCGAGAATTTTTGAAATTTAAACCCCCCAGGTGTTTTCTTTAACTTTTTCATTAACTTAAATTTAATGAATGTATTACAATTTATATTACTGTATACCGATTTTATTTTAGACGTTACGAAGAATGTATTGATTTTACATTGATGAGTTTTTTCCATTCTTACCTTTTTGGTTTTGATGTTTGTAATCGTTTTTCGGGTAGTAAATGTAGTCCAAAAGTCACGTCAGGCAATTTAGAAACAGATATTTTAGGTTTGCTAGACCTTGAAAATTATTGTTTTTTTATCAATAATTCTTTCAAGCGTTAGGAAAAACTACCTCAAAATTGAGTAAAAACGGTAAAATGTTAGATACACTGAATGTGTAACTACAGTATGGTATGATGCAGACTTGATCAATGTTTCAAAAATATTTTATCACTTTCGAGTGAAACATAGAACTTTGACATTTTGAGAAATATTTCCTTTTTTGAAAGTTTTTATCAAAGATAAGTTGAAATTCTTGTAACGAAAATCTAAAAATTATCAATGTCATTGATATGTTTAAATAACAGTACTTAAAACAAATTTGACAAATCATAAGTCATGTTTTTATTTTTGGTACGTGTTTGAAGTAAAAATTTTAACGAAAATTATTATTTTCGCGTAAAATAACGATTTTTTAAATTGAAATCTTATAATACTTGATCTTATTTATCTGGTAAAAAAAATCTTTCTTTAACTGACTTACCACTTATTTCTGTATTATATGGTCCAAATTGCATTATTAGTTAGTCTAATTAAGCGAATTATAATTTAGAATTATAGCTCAAATTACTCTTCTGGCGTAAAATGTCAGATTTATTTTTATTGTTATTTCATAAAATTCTTAAGTTTTGTTTATTAAATCTAAAATTTGTATACAAACTTCTTTAGGTGTAGCTAAATTTTGATTTTCATAACAATTGATTCGGGTGATATCTTTAAATTAAAGTTCGAGTTATTAAATACGGTGAAATGGATCATTATTTTCAAATTTATTAAATAGGCATAAATTGATTTTTGTTCTTATTCCAGAACTATTTTTGTTTAAAATTTGAAAATTACACCGAATTTTTCATCACTTTCGTGTTATCGAAAACTTATCAAGTACTAAGATAATACAATTAATATTTGAGTTAAGTTTAGAATCGTTTTCCAATTTATCATTATTTATGGTTTCGAATTTAAAATAGTATCATATTACTCTATAGTCTATACTAACGCTCGCGACACACTACAGCGGTTTTGACGCGCGGTGAAAACGCGCTTGCACCGCGCGTCAAAAACGCCAGATGCAAACGCATACAATCAAATAGAAAACGCGTTTAAAACGCAAAACCGCGACAGGCAGCGGTGTCACGCGGCAACGCGCGTCAAAACCGCGCTAGTCTGACGCACTCCATTACATGGTATGCGTTTTCATCTCGCGTTTTTGACGCACGGCACTCGCGCGTTTTCACCGCGCGTCAAAACCGCTCTAGTGTGGCACGGCCCTAAGAGTTTAAGCATTGAGCAATAAACCTAACAAAATCAGTTAAAATTTGATTGTTCAATTTCCTTTGAATTTATTCTTACCCCCTCCCAAAATAATCCTGAATACGTCACTGTAAGACGGAATAAAATGTAATTATACACCTTCTTATACATTTATCATATCTTGTCATTGTACGATTTATCATTGGACATTTTTCCACATAACATAATTCTAAAAATTTACTGGTAAAAAAGTTAAGAAAACTAGGCAATAATGTAAATATTTTACACATTTTATTACTAACTATGATAAATTGAAATGATTTTAAATAATATATAGGTATATAATAATAAATAGGGATATATAGTTGGCAATTGGACCACAATTTATCTGCTGGTTTCATACACAAAATAGTTTTAGACTTTATAATACCCGAATATCAATCAAAACAATGAAATGTTTAAAGGATACCTACCGACAATTGGACCACATACTTATCATATAACTTCTCGTAATATTAAAATATGTCGTCGACTGGCACAAAAACATAGTTTAAATATTTATACATTTTTACGGAACATCTCGTATACGCACATACCAACAAATGTAATCGATTTGATTATAGTGTGCAAAAGAATACGACATATGCCCATTCAATTAATTATTATATAATAACAATACAATTATTTAGATTAATTTGAACAATATTTTTATTTTTTATTTGATTTGAGCATACATAATAGCATTTTGCATACTTGTTAAGAGATACATGCACAAAAGTTATAAATAAAAACAGAATACTTATATTACTAAATTATTAGAGAAGTCATCTATTAATGACAATCAAAGCTTGTAGGTATGTGAATAACATGAACTTTGAAATGTGATCGTGACTGACTTTGATAATTAGCCCATATCATTAAATTCATATGTAACAGGTGCACACGGAAAGGGAAAAAAACGTCAAAATAGATTATAGGAAGTAGCACGCCTAACTGAAACGTTCAAAACACACTAACTAAAAGTTGTAGCTTAATAAACAACATTTTCATTAACCACGTAGTTTTTTATACTTCACGGTCCTCAAAAAGATCATAGAATTTCGAACTTTTCGATAATATCATATACGAATATCACCGAAAATTCTAAAAGGCTGGTACTACCGACGGTAAATGGTATTTATTTTTTATTCGATGAGTTCAAAAAGCATTAATATCGATATGATGGACCTGTAGACTATTTTATAATCAAAGACAGTCTGCTATATACAATGTGTACCGTGGGGGGGGAGAAACCGCTAGCTTCTTATGAAAGTATGCCAAAAGTTATGCAGAAACTACTTTTAAAGGGATGGTCTAACTTCATTATTTTTGAAGTTATGGGTGATTTAATTTTCTCTTTATCGAAATCGTACTTATCACTCATTTTTGAATGTATCTTCAAAACTATTCAACTTTTTCAAGTATTTTTTATTTTTATTTTAAAGCTATTTTATTGAGCTATCAAACAACGTAACACAATTAAACCAGAAGTATACAAATTAATTTAATACAATTTTGAATACTTTTTTTTTTACTTCGAAAATTAGCATTTTCAAATGTAAATCGTGTATGACGTTGAATAATGCCCCATTTACTCAAGCTTTATTTTTGTATTTAATTATTGCAATGCAGTTCATTACAGTATTAGGGCTTAGAGGGGTGTGGGAGACGATTCCCCTCCCGGGTCTGTATACCATAAATTATTCCAGCACCCCCCTAAATTCACACCCAACGTACGCCTATGAGCTGCAGTGTAAGAGTATAATACTTATATAATATGTATAATATCGATTCGATGATTGATTCGTACGTCCGACTTAACGTAATCGTTTTTATTATTATTCATCATCATCATCAATGGCATCACAACTCTTCAAGAGTTTTTGCCGCCACCGACAACTCCCTCCACTCTTCCCGATTTTGTACCTTTTCTTCCCAATTTGATATCCCTAATTTCTCTAAATCCTGCTTTATACCATCTATCCATCGCTTCTTTGGACGTCCTCTTGGTCTCTTCCCCGTGGGTTTCCATTCGGCCGCCGCTTTAAGGTAATCATTGTTTGACCTTCTCATCACGTGCCCAAAACATTTTATTCTTTGTGCTTTTACAAAGTTGATTATCTTTGGTACTCCTGTCAAGTCTCGGATCTCTTTGTTTATTCTTCTGCGCCAGCACCCCAGGTCGTTGTCATATACTGAGCCGCAGATGATTCTAAGTATTTTGTTTTCGAACGACATAAGTTTTTGTTTCATTTTGTTTGTTAAAGGTTACCAAATACCTCACATCCATATGTTAGTGTTGGTCTAATTATCGCCGTGTAAAGATGTACTTTGGTTTTTCTAGAAAACAGTTTAGATTTTAGGTATTTGGTTAGCGAAAATGATGGCTTTTCTGATTTGATGATTCGGCTGTTTAATTCGATGGACCAGTCATTATTACCACTGAGGTTCCCAGATATTTAAATTGACGCATTTTTCAAATGTATGTCCTTGAATCACTACATTGTCGACCTGGTTGTTTTCTGGTAATAGTTCCATCACTTTGGTTTTGTTATCATTCAACCTTATGGTTTTTAATTCGTTAATGAGGACTGTGGTGCACTGCTTCACACTCTCTTCATCATCACCAATTATGTTCAAATCATCTGCGAAACCTAAAATACCAATCTTGTTTGTGCCGATGTCGATACCATAGTTATCCCTTTGTATACTCCGTACAGCTTTCTACAGGGCGATATTTAATAGTAGTGGTGAAAGGACGTCGCCTTGTTTTAAGCCTGTCACCACTTGGAATTCTTCGGATAATACGTTGTCAACTCTTACTTGATATTTTGTACCATTCATGCATACTTTTGTTAGGGAAATCAGCTTACTTGGAATTCCGAATTCGTACATTATATTATAAATACTTTCCCGGTGAATGCTGTCATAGGCCTTTTTAAAATCGACAAATACCTGCCACATATTTTGCCGATATTCGAACTTTTTTCTATGATTTGACTAATCACTGACAACTGATCTATTGTCGATTTCCCTTTTTGAAATCCGCATTGGTACTCCGCTATGCATTCATCTGCGAAGGGTCGTAATCTTCCTAGTAATACCTTTGAGAACACCTTATATATCGTGTTCAGCAGTGATATTCCTCTGTATTTATTCTTCTTCTTCTTTGTAATCGACCATTAAGATCATACATTCAAACAAACATCTTGCCATTTCACTCTATCCATCGCTATGATATTCCATTCGGCCCTTGGATTTATTGTATGTACGTCCTTCCTGACTTGGTCTTCCCATCTTAGTCGGGTTCGTCCTAAGGGTCTCTTTCCTTGGGGAGTCCCACATTGAACCATTCGTATTAGAGTTCCTTCTTTTCTCCGTGCATG
This sequence comes from Therioaphis trifolii, assembly GCA_027580255.1. Lineage (NCBI taxonomy): Eukaryota > Metazoa > Arthropoda > Insecta > Hemiptera > Aphididae > Therioaphis > Therioaphis trifolii. The sequence goes on along the minus strand of CM050405.1, from coordinate 62,863,305 downwards.
TCCTGCCCATTGGAGTCTCCTTTTTTTAATTTCTCTAATTATATCAGCCATTTGGTACAACTGTTTAAGTTCCTCGTTTTTTCGAATTCTCCCTTCCCCTGTGGTATCGTCTATACACGGTCCAAAGATTCTTCTTAATATTTTTCTTTCAAATATCAGTAATCTGTTTTGATCTAATTTCCGTAACGTCCATACTTCACAACCGTACATGACCACTGGACGGATGAGGGTGCGATACAGTTGTATCTTGAGGTTTTTCGATATCGTTCTCGCCTTTAACACATTGCTTAGCCCGTAGTAGCATTTATTACCGGATTGAAGTCTTGCTTTTATTTCAGTAAGTTCATCGTTTTTATCTGTCAGAATTGATCCCAAATATTTGAACTCTTTCACTCTCTGAAACTTGTACTGTCCAACTTCTAAAAAAGGGCGGACATGATCCGCGACGGCGCGACCTCTCCTCTCTGCATGATTAGGTACTCCGCTTTCTCAACATTTATTTCTAAACGTATTCTTTTTGCCGTAGGTACCTAGAAGTTTTCTCGCTTGCTCTTTGAGATTTTCCTTATTTTCCGCAAGTAATACTATGTCATCTGCGTAGGCCAATACTCCTATTATGCAACCACCCAGACGTGTTCCGTTTTCTTCAATACGGCTCTGCCTGATGACCTTTTCTAGCGCAATATTAAATAGTATGGGTGACAGAGCATCTGTTTTTATTATTAATGTTTTTTCGTTATTTTTGCAGTCGTCATGGACGTCGTCCGCCCGAAGGAGAAGACGAAGAAGACGACGACGACGACGACGACGACGACGACGACGACGACGACGACGACGACGATCTGTTGCGAAGTGTGCGCGAAGCCGTTCGCCCATCGCAGCAAGCTGACGGTGCACATGCGCGCGCACACGGGCGAGCGGCCGTTCGCGTGCGACGTGTGCGGCCGGGCGTTCGCCAAGCGCCACGTGCTGACGTCACACCAGCGCGTCCACAACGGCCACAGGCCGCACGAGTGCGGCGTGTGCGGCAAGGCGTTCGCGCAGCGGAGCACCGCGGTGCGGCACGCGCTGGTGCACGCGGACCGGCGGCCGCACCGGTGCCCGGCGTGCCCGAAGACGTTCGCCACCGCGGGCCAGCTGACGTGCCACGGGCGGCGCGCGCACGGCGTGGCGAGGCCGCACGCGTGCCCGGTGTGCGGCAAGTCGTTCGCCGAGAACTGTCACCTGACGCGGCACGCGCGCGTCCACACGGGCGAGCGGCCGTTCGCGTGCCGCGTGTGCGGCAAGACGTTCGCGCGCAACTACGTGCTGACGGCGCACGCGCGCGTGCACACGGGCGAGCGGCCGTTCGCGTGCCGCGAGTGCGGCAAGACGTTCGCGGCGAACGCCGCGCTCAAGACGCACGCGCGCGTGCACACGGGCGACCGGCCGTACGCGTGCGCGACGTGCGGCAAGGCGTTCGGGGCGCGCAGCGCGCTCACGGCGCACGCGCGCCTCCACACCGGCGAGAAACCGTACGGCTGTCCCGTGTGCGGCCGCGCCTTCGTCGTCAAGAGCACGCTGACGTCGCACGTCCGAGTGCACACGGGCGAGAAGCCGTTCGAGTGCGAGGTGTGCGCCAGGGCTTTCGCCGCGCGCAGCGCGTTGACGGTGCACATGCGCGTACACTTTGCGCGGCCGTTCGAGTGCGGCTCGTGCGCCAAGCGGTTCGCCACCGCGGACCAAGCGATGTCGCACCGGCGACACCACGCCGAGAAACAACCGGTCGCGGCCGGTCGATAGGCGGCGGCGGCGGCGGCGGATACCGTGGTGGTCGCTTTTCGGACCGCTTTTTCGGTCGAGCGTTAGTACGTACGCGTCGATGCGTGTAACCGAGAGTCTCGATCGTCGTTGTTTATTTCGAGTACCTACTCGAAATCTTTTGACTTTTATTTCATTGTAATCCGATTTTATTTTATTGTTGTTTTATATTATATATATCGCGTAAATTTGCGTTATTATTAGCTCGTCCACTCTGCGGTTTATATTTCCATTAGTTCAACACTGCTGCAGTATCTTACAAATGTAATTTTATTATGTTGTTATTCTGTTTTTTCAATTGTTTGTAACATTTATTTTTGTATTTGTTTCCATTATTTGTATAAATGTTCAATAAACCCAATTTACTAAATCTAAATTGTCCTACGCAATTAGTTTTAAACCATGTCATAACGCATTTCATCGTCGAAACTTCGAGAGACATCGTTCACACGTTTTCGGATTTACTGAAAGAGAGATTGAAATCTGAAACATTTTATGGCATTATTTGTTCTTTTTTATGTTCAAGGATTACCTACGTTATTATTAAAAAGGTTTTTAATACCAAGTTCTAGAGTTTCAAATTTCAAACATGGTAAATTAATAATGAATATCTCCAAAATATTGAGCCCTTGTAGAAAAAAGGGCGTAAGTGACGCTTTTGGCCAGAATTACATTTTTACATCATAAAATTTTTCAAATAATTAACTTTATAGAAATACAGGTGTAAACGACTACTTTATAAGAAATGAATAATTTTTGCTCTGACATTTTTCATTACAGTTCAAAAAATATTAAATTTTTAAAACAATTTTACAACAGCAAACATATTTTAGATAATCTGCAAACTTATATTTGACACTTAAGATAAAAAAGTTAGCTAAAAAAATATTCTTATCATGGTACTAAAAATAAAAGTACACAAATTTTAATTTTTAATTTTCTGTTTGGTATTTATATATCAAACACAACTCAAATATTATTTTTCATTAAATAAACAAAACAAAATAATGGTTTTGATAATGGTACGATTTTAATTTTAATTTTTGTAATTAACAAAAAGAGATTGTATTAATCTTTTTTTTATTTACAAAAATATTGTTTATCTTTTATCTTTATCTAGATTATTATTAGACCAACATTTTTCTAAAAGTCCGTTTCACGAAATAGCAATTTTGAATTTTTTACTAAATAGTACACTAAAATTTCAAATTTTAAGTTTTTAATTATTTGAGTTGTAAAAATAAAAAAATCTTTAATTGCACTTTTGTTGTAGTGCAAACCTCTAGTATTAATTTTTAAAAAAAAGTTAAAAATAATGATGAGAAAAAAGTAATTTCATGTTTAAATATATCTGACTTATTCTGTTCACTAAAATAGTGATACGAAAAAAATTTCAAAATTCGTGACACAGGGTTTTTTTTTATAAATGCTCAAATAAATTATACGATTTTTACGGAATTTTCAATCTTAAATGTTTATTTTAAAAAAAATGGCTCATCCAATCATTATGAAACTTTGAATACAAAAAGAACATTGTATTTTGAATCTTTTGGTGGAAAAAATGAAATAAAAACCCCCCATTTCCATTATCTTGTCTGAAAAGCGAAGAACACCCCATGGTGCGAAATACGTCCCTTTTAGTAGTATCCTTCATTTTTTCAATTTTTGTGTAACATATGCATACGTAATTTTACTAATATAAAATAACTCAAACATTAAAATGTATTGGTGGCTGGCTATTTTCTTGGAAACCGATGCAGTGGTTCACTCTCAAATGCCCGATCACGGTAAAGCGTTCCTGGGTACCCGGACACGTATTTTCCAACCCTAGTACGTTTCAGTGCATTGGGCGGAGTAATTTATTATACTGAACCTATGCATACTTAGTACAGAAAACCTATATTAAACACGAAAACAACCTGACCTTATGAAGCTGAAATTTGGCTGGTAGATATTTTATAGGTGGGAGAGTAGAGACGTCAGGTAAGAACGGGTTTTTTTGAAAATTAACCCCTAAGGGGATTAAAAGACTAAAAGTGAAAAAAATTGTTTTTAGTCAGTTTTTTTTTTAACTTAGTGACTTTACTTTATCAAACAAATAATGAAATATTTTTTATCTTATTTTATAAAATTTATCCCCTGAGAACGTTAAAATAAAAAATTTATGTTTATATATATAAAATAAGTCCTGATTGACTGATTTATTATCAACGCACAGCCTAAACTGCCTAAAATATTACAGCATGCCGCTTGAAATTTTCAAAATATGTTTGTATTACAGTCTAGGCATGCAAAAATAAAGAATTTTGAATAATTTTAATTTTAAATTCAAATGTTTTTATTATTTTTTCCTCTAGCTGCTGTATTGCAGCGCTATGTCGTGTGACGTGACGCATCCATGTCGATGTGGCATTTTATCATGTCATCGTTGTTTAATGTACTATGTTCGTAACTTAATCCACGTACATATATGTGGGTACTACTACAAATGTATTAAATTATTACATCCAAAATCTACACGCCAAATTGCTTATATTTGCGGATGACATAAAACTGTACTATCGTATCGACTCATTGTCTGATTGTCTTCTTCTCCAGGCTGACCTTCATCGCCTTGTCATCTGGGGTGAATCTCTGGGCCTTTCCCTAAATATTCAAAAATGCTCCTCAATGACTTTTTCACGCTAAAGGAATCCTATTCTTTTCTCTTACTCTATTAATGATATTCCTTTAAAGTCTTCTGAGGATTCTATCCATGACTTGGGTTTTACCCTTACTCACACTTTGTGCCCTGTAAAGCACATTGAGGAATTATGTTGCAAGGCCCTAAAGATACTGGGTTTTGTCTTTTGCATCACGCAAGAGTTTCGTATGTCCTCACCCCTCAACGCTTTATATTGTGCCCTCGTCCGTCCCATCCTCGAATACGGGTGCGTCCTTTGGGATCCATCTACTTCTAGCGCTAGTGCAATGATTGAGCGTGTGCAACGTAAATTTCTTCGCTATTCCGCATTTAAGTTAGGTATCACTCATCCCCCTCATGACTATACCCCTGTACTTCATTCCCTTAATCTTTCTACTCTCGCTGACCGTAGGCATTCGCTTAATCTCTCCTTCCTCTCTGATCTTCTTTCTGATAATATTGATTCTCCTGAATTGCTGTCCCTTATAAATTTTAAAGTTCCTGCACGTAGCAAACGTTCCCAGTTTCCTTTTCATATTTCATTCTCTTCCACCAATTATCACTTGAATTCTCCATTAGTCCGTCTAATGATAATTGCCAATACTGACACCTCTTTCATTATGCCATAAGCCAGTGGCGCCGAACTCAATTTTTATAGGTGGGGCAAAGTACAAAAATTAATACCTACCCCACCCATACACCTAACAATTCCCTTTCACAACTTAAAAAAAATGGTCATCAAATTTTTCTTTGTTTCTCCGTCACCACCCCCGCCCCATCTATATATATATATATATATATATATTCTTCTATATGTATACGTTTTTCTATATCTGCCCAAAATGGAAAAATCATACTGCCTCACCGTGCCACCATTTTGACAAGGATTGACAATAACAGTGTATACAGTATACTAAATGGTTCAAATATATGTTATTATAACAGACAAACATTGAAATGTCGTGTTTACTTTAATGACGAAAATATACATTGGGAACCGGAAGTATTGTTTAAATATTTCAGCTAAATTACTATTTCTTATATAATAGTGCAGATGAATAAAATATACAAGCAGTTATTATTTAATTTGTATTATTTATTTAATTGATACGTATTTATTAATCAGTTTTTGAAATTAAACACTTTCAAGTTTCAACAATTTAACTTTAATAACCCTAACTACCTAGCACCTACTACCCTAACCACCTAGCACCTATCACCCACCCACCCACTTTCAAAGGTGGGGCGACCGCCGTGTGTTATTAACACACATTTAGTTAATTGTGAAATATGTGTAAACTGAATAATAAATACTTTAGAATGAACAAAATGTATTATAATATACTCTAAGATTAAATATATTACATTTCTACATACATTGTTTTCATAATTTCCCATCACTACTTAAAAATTATAAACAAAACAATAGAAAAAGTGGGAGAACAATGATAGACGAGTTTCAATGTTATTTAAGTAAACTGTACATGTTTATAAACCCTCTGCTGTATTTTATTATTTATTCTTCAATATGAATTTCAGATTTCCACGCCTAACAGCTATGATGCAAAATGTAAGAGAAACACTTCGTACATATGTAGATGATTTTCATTTTCACTGTTAATTGTCTAGTGTTTTTGTGGTAGGTATTCGATTGATAAATTCTAGAAAGGTGTGGCCGGAGAATTCGCCCGAAAGCGATAGAATTAGAGAGCAACTCTATTACGTTCCAAAGGGTTACCAGTACGGTTTGACACCGCTCAAACGAATTTTAGTCCATACCGGCGTTGGATCAGATTGGGAACAGTTTAAGCCCAACCAAAGCGAGTTCATTGACTGTCCTGTCAGTCAATGTTGGTTGACCGTAGATAAATCGCTGGGTTCGGAAGTCGATGCAGTACTCTTTAGGCGTAAATACAATGAACCTAAATACATAAGACCACCTAATCAAGTAAGCTTACAGCTGATGAATTTTTTAATACGACATTATATTGTTGTTGATGTTTTTTTCGAAATTATCATCTATTACTGGTGGTTTATATTTTTATCTTTTGAATTAATACGTATTACTCGGAGAAAATTGTAAAATCTAAACAATAATGAAATACATACGAGTATTAATGAAACAGATTAAAGGGCATAAAATATATAATATTCGGTATTTCCGAGCTTTTTAAAAATAGACTAACATGTTTAATATTGTATACCTACAGCTTTAATATTATTTATAAATTAATTACGAAACAAAAATGCTGTAATTTTTCTTATGAACTCACATAAATATCAATAATAATTTTTTCTCGATATAAACGATATTTATGAAAACTACTAAATAAATCATTATGTAAGGAAAATACAGTAGAACCTCGATTATCCAAGCCTCCGTTATACGAACCCTCTATTATCCGAACTACAATATTAAAGTATCCGAACGTTAAAACTCGTTGAAGCACTTGTATCCGCGGCCGTTTTATCGAATTTATCATAACATTTGCTATTGATTTATCACTAGTACATACATATATTTTGAATGTACGGGTGATTAGTAGATGATCAAACGTAACGGTCTTATAAATTAATTCGTCTTAACCGTATGCGAGACTCGGCTGCAAAAAAGCGCGTTGAAGCTCGTCGTCAAATGAAAATCGATAATTTTGACAAAAAAATATAATAAACATAATATGTTCCTATGTATGTAATGTATTTTTAATAATGTAATATTATGAAGTACTGATAAAATATTAGTAATAATAATAATAATACAGATGAAGTATTTAACTGATTGAAAAAATGCTTTTTTTTTTCCAATATCCGAACTTTTGCGTATCCGAACTAGGCGTGGTCCCAATTAGTTCGGATAATCGAGGTTCTACTGTAGTACCAAAACTTTAAAAATAGCACTAAAAATCTAAAATGCATCAAATATGCAAAAAATAGCAAAATAAAATGTCATGTTTAGAGTCCCTGGTGTATAAAACAAATTTATAGCCCACCCTGCTATTTTTATCTGTATTCTATAATAATTAGCAAATGCTATAAAATCCGGACCCTGGTAATGACAAATAATTCAATTAAATTATGTTTAATCCCAAAATGTTTATCAAAATATTGAATTAAAATAGGAAAAATTTTCACAGCACCATGGTTAGACCCATCTGTACAAACTCCAATAAATGAAATATTGTTATCATTAATGATTTTTAAAACGTCTTTTAATGAATGTGGGGCTAAGACATTATTAACAATAGCTTCAGTTTTAGTTCTAGCTGAAGAAATTTTAGATGCTACCTCTGAATCGCAAAACATAAGACGATATAATTTAGTGGAACAATCACAAGATTTATAGCTATGGTGATGTCTTACCGTATGAAAGGCAAGTGTGGCTTCAACTGCTAATATTTTTATTACATTGCATTAATTGCTTAGATTACTGGTATCATCCTCGAATTTTTGAAAACTATCTTTTAGTTGAAGAATAATCTCTTGTATCTCAAATAATCCTACGTTTTCCGTGTTGACCGGATTTTCTTGTCGAAGAGATACTCTTTTGGTGGTAGAACATTTATTACACCTCCAAATAGTATCAACTTATTTTAAATAGTCCTTCTTTAGAGGGTTTTGGACATGTAGCGTGCTATGTTAATTCACAATCATTGTATGTGATAGAAAGTGCTTTTGTAATATTAATAGAGCACCTATTACCAGGCCCCCACATCATATTTTTGGCCCGGGTAAAGAACTAAATCCGGCCCCTCTATCATATAGATTAATTATTTTTCGAGATGAATTGAAGGGCTTGCTGCAACAACCAGGTAAATCCATTTTTTGAAATTTTTCAAGACAATGTAAATTTAGTTTAAAAATTATTATTTATGCTTAAATCCTATCAACCAAATATATTTGAATTCTATGCTCATTTATACATACATATTTGAAGTTAAAATTGAAAAAAAAATGTTTGGTATTGAAATATTGTTAGTCAATGTTGTAGAGAACATGGACTTATCTGGTTGTTGCACCAAAAAGCACATTAATTTTTATTAATTCTTAAATAAAGTTAATTTTGCTCTTGAATCTTGTAGCATATTTAATGCTATTATTATATGTAAATATCAAATGACAGCTTATGTCTCTAAAAAAGTAATCACAGGAACCCTATGTCATCACTGAAGCAAATTATAAAACACGATAAATCCATTTCTTTAAATAACTCCATCACTATTGATGGGATTTAACTGGTTGTTGTGTCTGATTTTCAAAAAAAATTTTCTTCGTGCATTTCCGCAAAAAAAATGAGTTTTGGGAAAAAGTGGATTTATCTGGTTGTCGCAGCAAGCCCTTCAATTACTTCAAGACCTTAAATATTAGTTTTATGTATAAATTATGGGTGTAGTTATAATTAAAAAATAAAATATCAATAAATTGATAGGTATCCTTTATAAATTGAAAACATGTGTAATATTATATAAATAGTACAAACTAAAAATGTATGTTAAAAAATAAAATAATGTGATTATTATAACTTATACTGTATCATATTGAATGTATGTATGTATAGTTCTGGTATTCTTATAAATCATAATAGGTACTTAATACACATTATCATTTAAATTATGATTTCAACTTTATACTAAGTAAATTTTGCTTTTCTTGCTTTTTTCTGAGCAAAGCCATGTATAATATCATCAAAATGTATTTGAAACCTTTTTCTATTATACATTGAAGTAATTATTTACATGAACGCCGGGCCCCTCGAATGTCCGGGCCCCAGTACCATGGGTCCACCTGACCCCCCCCCCCTTTGCGGGGACCCTGCCTATTACATAGCGGCATCTCAACCCTTTGGTTGTTACACAGGTAACTAATATTACAAAATAGCATACTTTATTGGAGGTTATGGTATTTAAAATTGTATTATTTAACCAATCATTCAATACCAAACTTTTAGTATAGTAAATTTATGCGGTGTGCTCCTCGAATTTTACCCGATGTAACTACTCTAAACTTAAAATATTTGTATTTACTAAACTTTTGGTATAATAATAAAAATAAAAATGTCTACATTTAAAAAAAAATTATATATATATATTATAGTCTCTGAAACTCGTAGGTAACTTTATTTTATAAATATTGGTTATCATTTAAGAAAATTAAAAAGCTTAACTAGGTAATTATGATGAAAAAAATTACTCAAAAATTTATTTTTAAATGAAAGAAAAAGTCAATAAAAACATTGAATAACACAATAGGAATAACATTTTTCAAAATCAATTTTTATATCTGTTACAGTACGTAAAATACACAAATAAATAATAATTGAAGAGCTTAGAACCAAATCAGCTTTACCCATAAATAATTTAAGTTTCATGCGATAAAACGTTTTAGAATGACATGCTATTTTAAAACTAATAAAGCACAATCACAAAAAAAAAATAATAACCCAAGTGCGACTCAATTTGATACTTAATTAATGTTTTGAATTTAATGGTAATAAAATGAATTTGCTCTATAGAGTGTACCTCGAAAAAGCATATTGATTAGTAACCAAATTATTTATTTTTTTTTTTTTATAAAATTATAGAATTATGGATCCATTGTCAATTATTTCAATATTTTCTTTTCGTTTGAATATATATTTGATGTTTTATTTCGTAATATGTACTTGTGTATATTTATTTTTTTCTCATTTATTTTTATTTTTCAATGCCATCATATTTATAAAATGTAATCAAGTGCTTCGTTTGATTTCATACTTTTTTCATTGTCTTCAATGAATGTATTATTATTTTTATTATTATTATTTTACTGACCGGTTTATTTGTTTAAGTATATTAGGTAGTAAAGTTTGAATTATTGTATACCATTGATTTTTTTTTTTTTTTTAATACTTCTGAAAGTTAATATTTCTATAATGACTTGATGGAGAGAGTACAATTATTTAGTAAATTATACTTTGAACGCAATCGGATCATATCAAGATTATAAGTGATGAAATTGTGGGCTCAATAGGCCGTTAAAAAGGTATAATTTTAATTATCGGATGCACTTTCCATTCAGGCGACGCACACAGTTTAAGTAATTAATAAAAATATTGATAAATATTTTATTTCATGTACCAAACTCTTATAATGATTGTGTACTTGAACTTTCATCGAATATATCGATTAAATGTTGCGTCTTTATAATCAATAATGATTAACCGTACCATATTATTATATAGTTGTTTTAATCGAATCTCGCAGGTTATTGAAACGAATCTAATCATAAAATATTACTTTTTATTAAATTATTTTTAGACACTTACGCAGTACAAATGTTCAGATTCACGCATAGGTTTATTGTAGTGCCTAAATGAAAAATTCTATTGATTAGGCACAATTTTTATTTTATTCGATACGTTTCTAACACGGAAAAATTATGGAATAAAACTATTCGTATATAATGTTTCCCCCCCCCCCCCATTTTGAACCGAGGACCGTGCGGAAACTGCGTTGGCATTACTTCCACAAATTCGTATGTAATGTAAGCCGTAATCGTAGAAAAAGATAGAATCACAATCATGAACATGGTTCTGAATAAACACGAATATAACAAAATACAATAGTTACCTGAATATGAATGACATTGCCTTAGAAAGCTGCATATCCGAAATCTGATTCGATCCAAATTCTATTCGTAATACACACAATCTAAATACAAAACTTTATGTTTCATATTTTACTAAATTTATGTGATTTTGCATTACGGAAGAATTTAAGCATATTATCATAAATAATGCTTCAAGATCAAAGATTAAAGAAGGCGAAAATTCGTAATTAAAATAATACCTAAACTTTTTTTAAAATAATTATACACGTATGCAATTTCTTTTAGATTCTGATTGAAGCAAATGATCTTATGGTTTTAACAATAATGTTTTTTTTTCTGGAAATACTTTTTTTGCTCAACTTAACTTTGTCCAAAAGTTTCATCCAGCAACTCTATAGATCGGAAATGTTATGTAGACGGTACTTTGAAGGTTTATTAAAATCCAGTATGATAGTTTTTTCCAGGTGAGATGAAAAACAGCTTAAAATTGACCAGGAAAGGCGGAATTCGCCGTATACGACACTTTCGTTTAATCGAATTTATTTATTTCGTCATTACTCCAAAAATGATTTTTCTAGAAACTTGAAATTTTGATCATATAATATTATTGACGTATCGTTACATTAAAGAAAGTTTGAACAAAGTTTGACAACCTTTGGGTTAAAAATAGAACTATTATAATACTTTATTTTATAAAAGTTTATCCATAACAAAGTTTCAAATATCATTATTTAACTTCATACACTTCTCTAAAGATTCTCAACAAATTTCGAAAATCATGACAAACGATTTTTTTTTATTAGCTTTTAAGTAAATTATTATACGATGTTGACGTAATAAACTGTTTTTACGTCAATTTTTAAATTTGATATTTATTTGAAGAAATTGGACAATCCAAACGGTATATTTTAATTCTGAAGCTTTGCTCAGAACCGTTTAACTAAAGAAATGACCTATCATTTCATTGAAATTCTATACACCCACACCAACATTAACTTGTCCAAAGAGCGATGAATACACGCGGGGCGTAGTGTGTATTTTTTTAAATTAAGATTTCCAAAAATTAACTTTTGTTTATTTTCAAGAGTTTAATTTTTCTTAATGACATTTAAGGAGGCTAAATTAAAAAGTGATAAGTCCACAAAAAGCAAACTTCACGACAAAGTCGAATCTGTTTTCAGGACCATTATCGCATAACAAGTTCGATCGGTATGTTGGAATGAAAATACTTCTATGTTGTGTGAGAATGATATAGAGAGAAACACAAAATTACCGCTTCAAATTCCTTTAACTTAAGTATTTAATATTACAAATAGTTTTTTTGAGCGCATGACTGGTTTATTTCGGTATTCATCATTTTCGTTTTGATACCGTATTTTGAATGGTTATCATTTTAAAATCTGTAAAAATAATTAATTTCAAGCGATTTAATTCAACAGTTATATGTTATTATTTTATATTATGAAGATACTTATTTTTGTCTCACTTATATTTTATGTTTTCAGTATTATGCAATAAAATATCATTTATAAATAATTTAAAATTTAAAATGCTTTAATCTTGTCAAAAAAAAAAAAAAAAACATTCTAGTATCAAGCAGACGTTTTTGTAATTTAAAGGTTTTTAATCATATTTAATTTAATTGTCACAGCTCCACAATTTAATATTTATTAATTTTTTTGTAAAACTCATTCTTCCTGCACGCTGTTTATAAAATTTATTTTTCTGATTTTGATAATTAATAATAATGATTAAAATATAAATTTTGCTGTAACTCCAAATGTAATATTACCGTAAGTTATTATATTTCTATTAATATTATATTTACGTCTAATGAAGAAAAAGTGTAATTTTGATTGTCGGCATAAATCTAATTCGTACGAGGTGAATGTTATTACTTATTAATGACGCACAAATACATTACACTCAAACCTCAACTACGCGAATATTTTTCTTGCCTCTTAGAAATTTCTGAACTCCCGACGCAATATCTATCAGCGCTACTGAGTCGGAGGTAAAGATATTTTACCATAGACCACTCAAAGTCAGTAACGACATTCGTACATCATTAGATATTAATATTATCATTATAGGAGTGTTTTACAATCATACAAATGTGTACGTATGAAATGTATATTGTTCTGTAAAATAATTTAACAGTTGCCGCGCATCTTTATTCTATAGGCTATACGTTGTGTACAGTATTAGCGTTTATAAATTTCATATTTTAATCAAATCGTAGTTAATGAATAAATAATTTCTTCACACTTAAAAAAAAAAAAATTGAGTAATAAAACTCTGGAAATACCTCCGGCGAATTAAATTGCATACCGTTTATGATTCGAGCCATCGAGACTCGACTATGGTAGTTGTTTCATTAAACCAGAAACCGAAACCTACATGAACTACGACACGTATCACCGAGATATATTATTATATGATTGGATTCACCTGGTCCTGGCGCTATGAACATTTCGTTTTTCTTAGTTTCCACTCGGAACATTACTAACTCGTCTGTCGGATCTATATCCCTGACGCACCGCTTTGCGTTTTCCGCCAAATCTTTTGTCAACTTAGCGTAATGCTTCGCGGAAGTCTTATCCATCGTGCACTCCATTAAATGACCTGCGGAGTTTTTCCACTGTCCATCATCCAATGCATATTTTTATCGAGTTTTCAATTATTAATGACCGTTGGAAAATACAAACCGTCATCGCCTACCACAAGAGTTCCAACGACTCCACGGAGACTTGTTATGCGTTTCAATGTTGCTTCCAATTCATCTTGTATCTTTAAAGTTGAATCTTCCTCCAGCGTTTCTAACATTGCCATCGATAACAATCAATTTCGACGTACCTATAACGCACTAAGTGTGATTGCTCATTAAGATCAAATTAACAAATACATTCAATAGGGACTAGACGTTTCCATGTAAACGTAGGTCACTAAAGTAGTAATGATAATATGTTCGGTGACTACCAGAAAATAAAAATATCAAATATTTGTATAAAATAGTTTCAACTCAATAGACATATATTGATAAACATTAGTAGTATCTATAAATATTATGAGGCCACAGCATTTAAAATGAGAGTTTTTTTTTCCTTTAACACTCAAATACTGATATAATTTGTTATAGTTTTAGTTGTTTAAATGTTATTAATAGTGGTCCAAAAGCGGTAATTTTAAATGGCATGTATTTCATCTCGTTAATTATTCGGAGCAGCTATCTCATTTTCAGTTTTTCCAAGGACGAGGGAAAACTGTATAATAAGCACTTTTAGCACCCCTACGGTTTGCGCCTACTGTTTTATCACTGGGAAATATGTTACGGTTGTCAACAGTGGCGCCGAACTCAATTTTTATAGGTGGGGCAAAGTACAAAAATTAATACCTACCCCACCCATACACCTAACAATTCCCTTTCACAACTTAAAAAAAATGGTCATCAAATTTTTCTTTGTTTCTCCGTCACCACCCCCGCCCCATCTATATATATATATATATATATATTCTTCTATATGTATACGTTTTTCTATATCTGCCCAAAATGGAAAAATCATACTGCCTCACCGTGCCACCATTTTGACAAGGATTGACAATAACAGTGTATACAGTATACTAAATGGTTCAAATATATGTTATTATAACAGACAAACATTGAAATGTCGTGTTTACTTTAATGACGAAAATATACATTGGGAACCGGAAGTATTGTTTAAATATTTCAGCTAAATTACTATTTCTTATATAATAGTGCAGATGAATAAAATATACAAGCAGTTATTATTTAATTTGTATTATTTATTTAATTGATACGTATTTATTAATCAGTTTTTGAAATTAAACACTTTCAAGTTTCAACAATTTAACTTTAATAACCCTAACTACCTAGCACCTACTACCCTAACCACCTAGCACCTATCACCCACCCACCCACTTTCAAAGGTGGGGCGACCGCCCCACCTGTATATAGGGTTCGGCGCCACTGCCATAAGCCAAGTTTCTGTTAAAGCCATTTAATTAGTATTTATGTACTTAATTATAGATTTTGTTGTAAATATTCTACTAACTGATGTACCTCTTTTAACTTGGGTAACCCGTTTTAAATAAATAAATAGTAATAAAACCAACATATTTTTATCTAATACCTCCCTTATTGATAGAAACCACTTATATTTCGTAAAATATTGAATACTTTTCCACAAATTCCAAGGTGGGGTCGAACCCCTAAAATCCCCCTTTTGTACGCGCCTGATGGCAGCGTTGAACTTCAATGGCCCCTTAAGCTGTATATGGTGATGATGATGATGATTGTTTAAAATTGAGACAAAAAGGGGACGTCCGGGTAAAAGTCGGTACCTACGTCGTTCTGTGATTTATGACCGTACCTACTAGATGACGATATTTGGCGGGACGCTGACTAGAAAACCCGGACTGTCCACCCAAAATCGGGACGTCCGATTACCCTACATTTAAAAGGCGCGCCACACGTTCACCACAATTGCTGAAGGCTCATACGATAATCTAACCAAACACTATCAGCTATTGTTGAAAATTGAAATTGAGTAAAATGTTATCAGACTACATATTTTGGGTATCAAGTGATGATTGCATAAAATATAAAAAAAAAATTTACTATATCTAAATAAATAAATTTAATTTGTTTAATATGATTTATATTTTATAAAACAAAAATTTTAAAACAGCCTCATGTTATCCATCACGAATCCAAAATATTAATGAAACGTAATTTTAGATTTAACAATTTGTCAAAAAAATTGTAATAAACTGATACAAGCCTTTTCTGTGCTCAAAATATCACAATTATTAATTTAAGTAGGAACCTAGTTAACACGGAGATTTCTATAACATAATATCATGTTTATATAAATTCGCAAGTATATGATGAGACTCCAAAATTAAAAATAGGCACTGATTAGACATCCATGTAAAATTCTAGAGACATCTAAAAATCATAAACACTTTATATCTTGTTATATGCAGATTTTTTACATCTAGATTAAGTCATTAAACTCATATCTACAGCTAGATATTCAATCGGCATCCATTTAGAGAAATTTAATAGATGCCTAAGATTAGAGAATAAAAAAAATAATACGAATAATTCACAGTAATTACTTTCTTTAAAAATTGAATTTATTCACTTAATTATAAATTTTACATTAATTATTCACTAAATATATCACCTGATCCAAGATAATTCAATTGATATGAAGTTGATTTATTGCGTTAATAACATCCCATGAATAAGATATGTATGCATTCAATATTTATGAAAAAAAATTCATAAATTATTAATTATCAATCCTTACGGAGACATCGCTACCGAGATCGACAAACAGTTATTTGACAAAATACCAACAGACAAACAAGTACCAACCAGCCATGTTAAAAAACTTTTTTTACTAGGTCATTTTTTTTTTTTTTAATATAACATAATTACTACAGTTTATTTTCAGTGTATTACATAGATTTATTTTTCTTAATAATAACTATATCACATATTTTATGAATTTTTTTTTAATGGTCGCTCCTTCTAATATAGTGGCATAGTTGAAAAGAAAACATTTTGATTTAAATTTTAATGTCCACTGCAAGTACATATACGTAATTGACGACTTAGTTAATTATTGAAGTTTTGCATAATGACTCGTATTTTGTATTTTATAATTTCAAAGTATGATGATATAATGACTAAAATAACAATACTACGTTATAGTATACCTAAACAAATCACATGAACAATAAAGTGATTGGAAAGATACTACAAAATTGTATAAATATTAAAATATAAATTATAGTATTGAAAAATATTTTATAAACAAAAATATTTGAACTATTAATGTATTCATTTATCACTATTCATCATATTATTGATAATTATAATTCCAAATCTCTGTCTGAAATAGTCAATAAAAACTAAATTTAAATTAGTCTAAAAAATGTATTTTTTCTAACTCATAGATTGTTATATTACCCCTATGCAGTTCTCTATTTTTATATTAGCTAATCACAGCTACAGCTAGATTTTAATTTTATTTTAACTGCATGATCAAGACCTATTGCTCATGTTTTATCTATAATATGTAATTGATCCGCCAACTTTTTTTTTTATTGTGTTATGAAGTGCCGGAGAGGGAACTATTTTCGGATTATTTCCTCAACGGCCCAAAAGGCATGGCAGCATTGCTTAAAACCCCTGTGATCACCTATCTGAATTATAGCAATGCCAAACTGATGTAAAAAATATTACCCCCCATCCCCAAACAAAATCCTAGGTCCGCCACTGGTACACAATCGCATCACTAGTCCGTTATTGCAACAACCATTGCATCGCACCAGCCCGCTATAATACCAACTGAAAGTTACTAGAAGGACACTATTAAAAAATTCAATATCAAAAAACAAACAAAAATAATTCATTGAAAATACTAATAAATGGCATACTTTATAATAATTTATACTATCAAATAATTTATAATTGTATTTTTGTAGGTAAAATTATGTGTTGAATTAAATAAGTATATAACAAAATAATACTTTGTAATTTAGAAATAAAGAATCTGTAACATATTAGGTATGTAAATATATATTATGTATTTTGGGTTGGTAAACATTTATCAAATTTGTCTGTACAAATTATTATTTTAAAATGTAGTATGGGCTACAATGAAGGATGCAGCTTATAGCCCATATATTTCTTATCCCTGATTTATATAATTAATAGTTATAATACGTAGACCTTCATCGGTCAAAATAGACTTGAAAATTAGAACTGTTGTTTCGTTTCTTGATCTTCTTTCTTGATGACTGAAGATTCAACTACAATCAAAAAAAAAAAAAAATTATCAATTAATCCAGGCAATAACTCAATTTATAAAAAAAAAATGCAAGCATTAAAATACATGGAATGTACAATCACACTCATATTATAATAATCTATTCTAAAACTGTTATTCAAACAATGTTACACAATACACATATTACATCATATTAATGTTGTCTTTTCAAAAGCTACATTGCTCAGAAATAAGCTTTAAAGCCACCTACAGAAATACATTTATCGGTCAAATTAACTGGTGTCTGGAAAAAATGGAAACAGAAGTATGAATTATATGTACTGGCGACTTCCACTAACAATTTACACAATGTAGCCATATTTTTACACTTGATGGGTTAGTTGATCATGTTAAATCATATCAATCATATTGAATTGTACAATACATTCAATTTGTGGAAAACTTCCAAAAGTGAAGAAGACCAAAACATATTTGAAAGTTACTGTAATCCTCACAAGAATATTATACATGAGAGATTTGAATTTTATTTTAATAAAACAAAAGATTAAGCAAAGTATTGAAGAGTACATCATTGAGTAGCAGACGTTATCGATCTCTTGTGAATTTTTAGAAACGGACAACATGTGCTATGATAGACTAATACTGGGTTTATCGGACATTGGTTTACAAGAACATCTAATAACAGAATCCAACCTAATTGGCACAACTACTAAAAATCGCTTTACCTCAGTTCGTAGAAATAAACCAAAGTATGTTATTCATTTATTCAGTAGCAAATATGAAATTAATAATTAATTTATTCAATATTTATTTAGGAATCTTGGTTTATAGAAAGACTAAGGTTTATAGAAGGAGCTTTTCTCATGTGTTAGCCAAATAATGTGCTTCAATATTATGTTGACCTGATAAATTAACGATGTGTCTGAACCATGGCCAAAAAAATGTTATGTAGTAGAGGCTTGAGCTAAACTTTGTAGGAGTTGAATATGTTCAATGCTGCAATCTTCATTATCTAAACCAAAAACACTTACAATTTATAAACTTATTCACTGTTGATAATTTTTTAATATATTGTTACCTTTTAATTCTATAATAATAGTTATTTGGTAGAATGGAGAGTAAGTTCAAAATTTAAAATGTTCTCTGCAAATGATTGTTGGATGATACCTGCAACTGTTCAATAAGATTATTATTTGTTAATTTTACTAAAATTAATTAAAAATAAATACCTTTTTATAAAGGTTTAACTCAAATAGAGGCATTAGACATGCTTAACAATGGTGGAGACAAATTATTTTAAGAATTACTATTGAAAATTAGTTCTCCAGATTCCTAACTTTTTTTTTTTAACCCAACTTATGATCCTCAGCTCAGCTAATGAATTTCAAAATTAAAGTCTTTAACTTGATTACTAATTTTGAGCTTTTTTATATGTATCTTAATGTTTATAAAATATACAGATGGCCATTTAAGACTAAAATTAAAATATAACACATTATAATACTATATAAAAAAAAAAAAGTAATATAAATTAACATTGTTACTAAAAAAGGTAATTACCAAATCATATGCTTACA
This sequence comes from Therioaphis trifolii, assembly GCA_027580255.1. NCBI lineage: Eukaryota > Metazoa > Arthropoda > Insecta > Hemiptera > Aphididae > Therioaphis > Therioaphis trifolii. The sequence continues at coordinate 62,843,836 of CM050405.1, read as the reverse complement.
TAAAATTTTAATATTTTTCACTACAAGTTTCTTTATACTGATTTCATTCTTAGTCAAACAAAAGTTTGACAATTTCAAAAATATTTTAAAATGTTATGGTTTCGTACATTTAAACCCATTTGCATTATGACGCCTTTCATGTTACTTGTGTTCGTTTTAACAAGGCGTTACTGTATTTATAATAATATTCTTAGAAAAATAAACAGTTTTCGGTTTATATTATACACTACAACAATATATCAAAAACGAATTACCTCTAACAATTAAACCTTGAATATTTCCCGAACTACAGCTACTTCTAGGTACTTTCGAAAACTTTTCTCCCATTTTCAGTTTGTTTAATTCACCAAATTTCATTCCCCTGGAAAAAAAATTGAATAATGAATAAATTTGAATAGTGAAAAATACATTCAAGTAGGTAACTAAACAAATCATAACATTATTTAGTCAAATAATATATTTATATTTCCAGTAATACAATTGTCTCTATATTCAAACTTGGAGCATATTTCACTAAATATAATTTGAAAAAAATGTCTAGTATAAGTGATCACTCCATTAATTTTAACTCCAGTGACAAAATAATAGTGAATCATCTTTTAATCTACCCATAAATCATCCACCAACTCAATTTCAACTTGTTTATAAAATACATATTACTATTATATCTTCACTACAATATTAAAGTGGTTTTACTTTAATTAAACATCAAATGAATATTTCTTAATTGATTGATGTTACAATGCTCTGTAATACTCCCCCTATTTTAAAATTACATTGAAGGATACACTAAAAGTATAGGATAGCTGCTGTTGTAAATCTTCATTTCCAACAAGCTTTTTGGTATTCTAATGGTGCTATTATCAATCATACTGGTTGTACTTTACTTAAATTGGAATATTTTTAAACATTAAATAAATATAAATAAAATATGCAGTAAAATATTATTGGTACAAACATTTCAAGAGATCGCGAAAAAAAATATTTTTATTAGAATGTATAAATATATCTGTACCCGGAGGTAAAGAACACCATGTCCATTTTTGAAAAAATTTAGCTAGGTTCATGTTGAAGCTTCCTTGTCGTATATTTTTTGCTCTATATAAAGGTATAGGATACTATGTCCAATCATCAAAAGTAACGGAAATAAGGAGATGGAATATAAAGCTATGTCCATTTTCTATATAGATAAATATAAACGAAAATTTGGCTTCTTATAAAATTACTATTTTGTGACTTGATATTCTTTACCTCCAGGGTACAGATATATATATATTAAAAATATAAAATACTTATGAAAAATTCTAAAAATTCTAAACAAAACACGAACATAGGGGTAACACATTATTTTCTGAAATATACTAATGAGATCTGATTAACATTAAGGGGGAAAAGTAAAGAAAAAATGATACCTCCATCGGTCTACAGTTCAAACTAGATTCCTTACTTTGATGACAAATTATACATAAATCTAATAAGATAACTTAAATATATCTTACTGGTTCAAACTTAAAACTTCTTAAGCTGTCACTGACGACTTATGATGCATCGTGATGTGTACTCTCTGTGAAATCGGCAATAAGTTCTTGCAAAGCCATCGCATTCTTAATTTGTGGTATCAAACCAATGAACCGTGACACCATTCATACTATGAAAGACATAAAATGCACAAATTAAATATTAGTAAAGCTGTTCATAAGAACTGTGACTTTCGGGTACATTATTGTTACTACTTAATTCATTACATTACCGGCATAACAAAAACACACTGCACCAATCGACACAATAACAACAATGATTCCCAGTATACGGAACCTGCCAATTGTCATAGCGTCATAGCGTAGGACCTAAATATTCGAAAATATTTTCTCTCGAGTTATTTTGTTAGAATACTGGTTGGACGTGGTAATGTGGTAGTGATTTGTCACAACAAAATTGTTATCGATATAAATGTTTCAAACAGTTGGTGATAAAAACGTAATAAAAATGCGCTTATCAAAAGAGGTATGAATACCTCGGTAACCTAAACCCAAAAAGGGTAACTGCTAACAGACAATAGAACACGCCGATGCGGCGACGCTACACTGGACATAATGGATTTAGAAATTAACGTATTTTGAACGAGCCCAAGTACAATAAACTATACATTTCCACTGTCCTACGATTGATCCGTGTTGGTTTTCATTAGGTAAGTACCTCGAATACGCATCGACATCGCGTTTTATTGATTAAAAATTCTAGAGTAACAATTAAAGCGCTGACCGATGAATCGTTGATTTCATTCGTGTAGTAGCACTCAACTAAAAACAATATTGTTGATAAAAATATAAATTAATCAAAAATCAATATTTGAATCAAAAATCAACACGATAAAATATACTATACTTAATACACTACGAGCCTGAAAATTTATAAATAATTATTTAACACTTTTTATCCATGTACCCCATACTACCAAAAATTGAGATTTTTAATTAGGTTGGAAATTAACTAAATAAACGTGATAAATGATAAACGCTAATGCATTTAAGGTATTGACTGATACTTAAAAAAAAACTTTTTATATAATTTTAGATAATTAAAAAACTAAATTTTTAAAGAAACCACTAAGAAGTAATATATGTGCAGAACAAAAAAAAATATTCTAATGGACACTAATTCGTTGAGTAGATACTAACAATGAGTGAAACGATGAAGGCATTAAAAATAAATTCAATAATGAGAAGACAAATGATGGCAGAAATAGTAAGCTATTTAATTTTGATTATAAGTATTGAATGTTGTCTAAATTGTTTTGTATCTACAGATGGGTTTCCCAGACGTTAAACACTTAAGTCTTGCAATAAACCCGTACAGGAAGAGGAAGAAAAAGAAAAAGAAGAAACATAAGTGTAAGCATTCATCCAAAAAGGTTGCGCGTGTTGGGCCGAGAAGCCCAGAACCTATTTATGAAATTCCTTCAACATATCTCAAAGGTACGAAGTCGGCTAACCCCCACAATGACTATTGCCAGCATTATATTGATACTGGTCAACGTCCACAAAATTTTATTCGAGATAACTACCTTAATGAGAGGTTTGAAGAATTTCCCAAGCTAAAAGAATTGATTCAACTCAAGGTATGATTTATCTTAAATAAGATTGTAAAATATTGTTTTATAATATTTGTAATAGTGCCCTTGATGTTTTATAAGTACAATTTTCAATTTGCTTCTAAAATCAACTATTTGTATTCAGTTAATGTGAAAAATTTTTTTTATTAGGAAATACTTTTTTTGAAAAAATTTCAATAAGAGTTTATATTTAAATCTATTTATATGTATCATTTAATAACTCATTTTAATTATGCCACTAACTGACATATAATGTCTTAAGTTTTTCTCTTATAATTATTACTTTTTTTTTATTTTGTGCGCATACCTAGATTTAATATTTATGAAAAAAATTTGTAATAGTACATTTTTACATACAAACAGTAAATATTCTAACTTCAGATATATATACACACATGTATAATGAAAACATCTATCCAAATCTATCGTATTATTACTTCCCTCTTGTAAATATATGCATTCACTACAGTTTAAGAGAAAATTTAATTCTCGTCAATTTTAGTCATGCCATTAAATACAGATTTTTCAAAAGTTACTATTGATGAAATTCTTCGCAATAATCTATGTATTGATGTGTATGTATTACGTTTTGAATAGGATGAAATTGTTCAACAAACTGCTACTCCGCCAATGTTTCTTCAGTGTGACCTTCAGACTTATGATTTAAAAGATTTAAACTTTCAATTTGATGTCATACTTGTGGAGCCCCCACTGGAAGAGTATCAACAAACCTTGGGTTCTTCAACAAAATTATGGAATTGGAATCAGGTGTTATTTTTATAACATTGATTCAATGTAATTTACAAATTGAATATGAAAAATAGTAATATACAATTTAACGTGCTCATTGCCAAATTATTTCATATTATATACATAACACGCATTTATTACAACATGTTATATTATTAAAGACCACGCTCTAATGCCAATAAGATGATTTACAAAACAAACAACTACTACTAAGCTGTATGTAACAGCAACAGCCACTGCTCACATACATAAAGGTAACATAAGTGTAAGAACTTAATTTTGGGGCTCGTCACATCGAAAAATACTAAATCGTATATCTTAGCAGTGATGTATTGTGGCAGTTTCAGTATTGGTTATTGTCTTTTCTCAAAAAAATTCATAATTCATAAGTATTATGATAAGCTTTCAAATGGGTCACTATTTTTTTACTATTCAAAATATGGACCATCACTAGGTATCTTGATATGTTTAAGATATATATTTTTTTTTTTTTTGAACTATTGGATTTATACTATAAAAAATATACATTTAAAGTAAGAGATAAACTATTGTACATGGCATGATATAAATTAAAAATTGTGTTATTTTTATTTTTTTATTATTTACTTATCTTTTTTTATTATTAAGGCTAATTTAGTACATTTTTGTGTAACACTAATAGATAATGAACCTCAACTTGAATGAAGTAGCTGCTAATCGTAGTTTTGTGTTTCTCTGGTGTGGTTCATCTGAAGGTTTGGACAAAGGCCGCGATTGTCTACGTCACTGGGGTTTTAGGCGCTGTGAAGATATTTGTTGGGTTCAGACAAACATCAAAGACCCAAAGCGTTTAAAAACTCTGCAATCCCATTCGTTATTCCAGCGCACTAAAGTCGGTAGCTATTTTACATTATTGTAATAGTTTATTTTATTTTACCTAATTCTAGGAACACTGTTTGATGGGTATCAAAGGAACAGTACGTCGATCCAAAGACGGGCATTTTATTCACACCAATATTGATACGGATTTGATCATTAGTGAAGGAAATGAATACGGATCTATAGAAAAACCTGCTGAAATATTTAACATTATCGAACACTTTTGTCTTGGAAAAAGAAGGTTTCACAGTAGCTATGCGTTTATACCCAAATATCATTTAAAAGTATCGTTTTGTCTTATTAAAATTCTTCCTCTCATTAGATTACATTTATTTGGCCGTGACAGTACCATACGTCCAGGATGGTTAACAATTGGACATGAGTTAAGTAATTCTAATTTCAACATCAATCTGTACAAAGGATATTTTAAAAATGATCAATTGACAACTGGATCTACTAATCGCATTGAAGAACTCAGACCTAAATCTCCTCCATTTAAAATTAAAATACCACAAGATGTAAACAGAATAATAAGGAATGGGTAATAACCATATTTTATCATATGCCAATTTACTCTGTGAATTATTTATAATTTAGAATTAAGTGTTCAATTTGTTAAGGATTCCTGGAATACTTACATTTTTATTTTCATAATTTGTTTTATTTATTTATTTTTTCTGTTATTTCAATTGGAATTTTATTTATTAAGATGCTAATGTTTGCCACAAATCTAATTAATTTACAAGAAAAATTGTTAAATAAATTGTATATGGTTAATTATTGTGATAAAACCAAATTTTGTTCTACATTAAATATGGAGTTAATATAGTTTTTAAGATTTCAAATATTATATACTATATAGCTTTATAGTTTACAACAAACACAAAATACATATAGCTTTTGCTATAATTCAATTTAATGTAAATTTTATTTATTTAATTGTAAACATTTAAGTTAAATTAATTTGTGAATCTTTCGTTTTCCAAAAAGTATATCTGAATAACCGAATTTACACATTTTTATATTGAAATACTTAGTTTGATTGTTTTTAAATGTAAAATTTGTATTAACAATAAAAAAAACTTCCAATGATATACATTTTGTTTTATTTGTATGGACCATTTAATAACAGATTTTATGTTTCAAAGTATTCCCACTGTTTAGATTGGTACATGACGAAAGTCTCAAGTAGTTAAAAACTGTTGAAAAGATTTTATAAAAAAAATATGTAAGGTAATCAAATAAGATATTAATAGTTATTAATTAAATTACATTTGACTACATTATATTATATTAATATTAATAATTGTAAAATCAATTTAAAATTACAGAAAATATTGATGAGAAATATCTCAACAAATATTTTCGTTATCTTAAAATATACATGAGTATTTCAATTTAACTCAGATTATGTATTGTTCACAACTTATTTATCTACTTTATACTTGTTAATTTTTAATCTGTTTAAATCTGACTGATCTATCAGCACACAGCTCACTGTGTGAGCCACTGGACGGTTTGGACTGAAATTTGGCGTACAAATAGCGATTATGACATTGGCATCCATGAAGAGAAGATTTTAGAAAATTCTACCCCTAAGGGAGTGATAAAATAGTTGATAGGGGTGAAATGTGAAAATTCACTTGACTGGAACCACGGAAACTGTGAATGTGAACTTTGGTCAGTACTTTTATTTTATGGCGCGGTGACTCTACAAAAGGATTTTCCATAATTCAACCCTTGAGAAAGTTAAATGGAGTTTATATACATTGAAACTCTTTATAACGAAAAACTATATAAATCATATTTATTTCATTAAAATGGTTGGTTTGAATTCTAACCTATTGATCATTGTCTATAGTGTATTAGTCACTCTCAATAACAAAACAATATTTTATGTTTCATAATAGAATTGTAGTATTATTTTTTCATAAATAGTATTAATACCTATAATATTTCAATATAATTATAGTATAATTTAATAAAATAATAATATGTAATTTAAAAATAATAATGTATATGATAAATAATTATACATTAATAATTTAAATTTTGTATTTACTCTCTCTCTCTCTCTCTCTCTTTCTTCTCTATTACAAAAACTCTGTAGCTTAAGAGCTACTTGGTCCCTTCAGATTCGTTATAGAGTTTTCACTGTATCTATGAATATATATTATAAGGATAAACTGACAACAGATGTATTGTTCACAGCCTAAAGACTTAAAATTTTACGCGTTAGTTATACTATGTAAATGAACACTAAGAAAGGATTTTATCAAAATTCAATAGTAACAGTAATGAAAGCTAGTTTATGAATAAATCAGCAGTTATATGTTATATTATATATGAAACATATTGCTTAACACAAATCACGAAACACTTCCGCGTACAAATAATTCAAATTTTAATTCATATATTATTGTACATCAAATTGTGTAATTATTTTGTAATAAAATTTTGGACATCCATCAAATACACAACAATAAATAAATAAATATAATTAATTTGGTTTGAAATTATTTTTTCTCAATATAAAAAAAATGAAAGAAAATAACATAGTAATATTTTCAAAAATACTTCAAAGCTAATTTTATATATAATAATTCGGAATGGTATAAACTTACAGAAAAAAATCTTATCAAATAATTATAAACTATTTGATACAATATTACACTGGATAGTAATGAGCCTCGGTCAGAATTTAAGTTACAAACGCTCGTAAAAGAAATTAATAGTTACAACAGAAAACTATTACCATATCATTGTAACGTTAAGATAAACAAAGTTTCATTTATTATAAATAGGTCACATATACGTACCTTACTCAAGCTAACAAATTAATATTTCAAAAATTTCCATTTAAAAAAAAACAAAACATTAATTATATCTTAGAATAATTTTTTTTTATAATTATGTACAAATTAATGTTCAATAGAAATTAGCTAAATATATTTTTAAGTTAACAGTACATTATTTTGTTTTGGACTATTTATTTGGAATATACTATTTCACATTGATCTGTTAGATTGCTTAAAAATAAACACACAGTGACAAGTGATGTGATGTTCCATAAATTTACATTTTTTACAATAAGTCACATTACATTATCATAGGGTATAATGAACTGAGAAATATATATTTATATAACATAATATATGTGTACATTAGTCAATAACTTAATAATAATAATTAATCAAAATTTTCTTAAATAATCAGTTACATGAAATTTATAATAATTTTTAGCCACTATAGTATTAAACAAAACTCAAACGCAAAAGTTAATTTCATTTTTCTATTTTTTTTATTATTATTTATTAATTAACTAAACTATATCATATCTATGGTATGAAAAAAATAATTAATATAGTGAAAAAATGATATTAAATGTCAAGTATGTTAGTAACTTTACACTTTCAAAGTATGTTAGTAACTAAACACATGATCTAACAGTTTTAAATACCTATAATGTTAATGCTATTTATTCATGAATCAAACATGAATTGAATTTCTAAATTATACCTAATTAAATTTTCAAAATTATTATCAATATGTACAAGTAATGAAATAGTATTAACAATTTTATTATCAACAGGTTCATTGATAAATACAAAAATTTTGTATGTAAAATAAATTAAATCAACTGTCACGGAAGTATCCATTACAATAAATTATTCAATGTCTTGCGGACATCCTTCAATATTTCTTTAAGTTTTGAAAATGTTCCAACAGAATTTGGTAAGTTTTCATGATCAACTAAGTCGACCATTCCTTTAGCAAAATGTTCATGTGTTGGTCTATTTTCATATGATGAAAAATGTTTGAGGACTGGAGTGCCTAATACTTCACATTTAACATCACCAAATTTCCTTTTCATAGTTGTGTTAGGTGTTGAAAAAGTTTCATTCTCAGAAGTCACTGACTGAGTGTCGTTCAAATCATCTTTATTTTCAATGCTTTCGGATGTACTTGAATTTTTTTGGTCTTCAATTATTTTTTCTGGTTCAATTTTACTGGGTGGAGCCTAAAACATTATATTATGATTAAAGATTTATTACAGTTTATGCCAGAATTAATATTTGGGGTTTAATAGTTGGAAGCTTATCTGATTAAATCTAGTTAAAATAATTAAAACAAATAAACAAGCTAAAATAGTTTTGATTATGAAATTTACCTCTTCGTTTTCATCCATAGAATCATCAGTAATTTCTCCGTCTTCGGGAGATGATGGCGGACGATCAATTGATTTTTCTTCTTTGGTGATTTTAGACAACAAACTTTCTTCTCCATTGAATGTACCTAAATATTGCAGTTATTATAATTATAAAACAACATAAATACCAATGTATAAATATTTTCAAAGTTTCATTTTTGATGGAAATATTTATATACAGATAATTGCACACATATTAGCATTAATATATGAAGTTATAATTTATATAATTGATTTATAAAGTAACCATCTTTAAATATTAATATAATTAGCATTTTCAATTAAATTAAAGACTTCATGCAAAAATAAACAAATTTTTTTAAATTAATTTTGTACCAACCAACAATTACAATCATTATTGGCAAACAAATATTTAAACTTATTTATCTCATATGATTATGATATATATTAATCTAATTAATTCATATTTTTCTAATTATCTGTAAAACACTGATAGTAACATATAATTATTTATTATATCAATAGACATTTTATGTATTGAACAATAACTAGTGACTAGTCAAAATATTAGTGTAGTTGATAATAACACCGAACTGCCTATCTTAATTTTATTAAAAAATATTCTTTGAGAAAAACAATGAATATATTAAAACATTAAATAAGGAATGCAGGCAAGACATAAAACAAACTGTAATGGACTGTAGCTCAAATCAAAATTGCTTATCTACATATTATGTAATGAAGCTATACAATCAATATATTGAGAGGATACAATACATACATGAAATGTCTAAGCACATACAACACTGTAAATTTGTACCCAGAACTATAATTCTGTGGTAACCTTTGATATTAGAGAAAATTGAACACCAAACTTAATGGTAACTATTAATGTACATTGATACTAAGGATTTCAATGACATTTAAATTTTTAAGTGAGTAATAATCATATACGATACAACAATTTTAAAATGCTGATAATTCACTTAAAATCAAAACATGAATTACCAAAATTGTGCAATAGATAATATGTTTACCATTAAGTTTGATAATGGATCAATTTACTCTAATATTAAAACTAATGACACAAATATGGTTCTGCTGAATGCAAATTCATAGTTGTATTTTGGTAAATATGGGGGACAATACATGTGTGTAGAACATCTTCTTAACAAGACTATTCAGGTAAGGAATTTTATTTAGGTAAAAATATTACATTCAGAACTCACTCACATAAATGCTAATTTATACATTGATAAAAACTAAAAAATCAATCACAATAAAAACTACACAATCCAAAAATATATAATTAAATGTACATTTTTTGACAAAGAGTACTCATAACAAAAAATCATTAAATTTATTTCATATAAATATAATATTTTTTTTAACCATTAAATGTATTTCCTAATACTATTTACCCATTATTAACAATATCTTAGCTAAAATTATCATAAAATCATTAAAATATTTACCATTTGACATAGACACAAAACCAGTATCTTCACCACTACTATTATCTCCAGTACATTCTATTGAACTTTTACCACCCTTCAGTTTTTGTATCATACATTTTAGGCTTTGTTCTGGATTAAATTCAGGACAACCATACTTTTTACATTCCTGAAAAATATTAACAATGTAAATCCCATAATATACTTAGCTTAACTAGACAATTTGTTTAATTGTAACAGTGTTATAAATTTAACATAAAATGAAAATAATAAATAGTTATTATTTATAATATTTGACTAATTAAATTTGGTTTATCATGATTTCTCATAAAAAGCTTAATCAATAATAATTCTTACATCAACAGCATCTGGATGACTGGGTACATTATATCCAGGATATTCATGTAATTTTTTTTCGTTAATATTACAAAAGAAGGCTGTGTCTCCATTTTCCCTACCGGGAAGCGGTAAACCTAAATAAAATAAAATACTTTTTAGTTTTAATTCAAACACATATATTATAATAAGTATTAAATCCATAACTCAAAAAAAAAATAAATAAATTAGACAAATTCTTAGTCTAAAAAATTAAATTTTTACTAAAAATATTTAGTTCAATACATTATTGGGATAACCAGATGAATTATAATTCAACTAGGTATTTAAATTGTAGTAAATTGGAACAAGAATATGAAAAACTATTAACATTACATTTAGTTTAAAAACATTAATCACAAATTTCAGTAATTGATAATATTAAGTTAAATAAATTTACAATCAAAGTTTTTACATAAAATAATATAGAACATAGGTTTAGAATAAATGATCGTAAAATAATAACAAAACTAATTAAGTTTGATATTTAAAATCAAGAAAATTATATCATTATTAATAATTATATCATCTGTGTATCAGTTGTACTTCTCAACTCATAATTACACACATTTAAAATCAATATAATCACAAATTTTGGAATAAATATTGGAGAAACTAATTTAAAATCTAGTAAACAAAAAAATTAAATATTGAAAAATGTTTTTAATGTATTAGTTTTGATAAATAATTATTTTGATTATAACAATTAAGAAGCTTACAATTATTACACAAAATTTTCCAGATAGTTCAGATAATAGTAATTTAATAACTGATCAGAAAATTATAATGAATTGTTTACAAACCAATTAATTGGTTCTGTTGACAATACTACTTGTACCAACAAATAAAAATTCCACTAAAAAGTACAAAAACAGAAACAGAAAGTTTCCATTACGAAGTGTTGTGCCCAGAGATGAGGAATAACACTATAACGAGAAATATTATGCTTAAATAATTCAAAATAAAGTGATTGAACCGAGTACAATTATTTATTAAAATTTTAAAAATTGAAATTAACTTGAAATAATAGAAAAAATATATAATAACATACATTCAAAAATAGACTTATAATTACATTTATTAGGTGCGGTAAATATTGATATTCCTGAATATTCTTCTTTAGCTTCTTCAATCCATGCTCTAGGATAACCATTTTCTCGCATCTTATAAATATGTACAGGAATTCCATTTTCTGGTACGCCCAATGCTTCTAATAACGTGCTACTCAATTTTCCAGGAGTGAAATTATTACATAGAGAGTCATTTGTTTGAAAAAAGTATCGATTATTTCTCCTATTGGATCTAAACATGAAAAAAATTATTTTATTAATTGATACATAAATAAAATATTTATATATATATATATATTAAGCAACTTTGTAACAAGATTACATTATATTCAATATTAAAGACATTTTCTATTTATTTAATGTTCATTATTTTAATTCAAATGTGAGCAATAAGTTGTTCGTTGGCTTGATCAAATACTTTTGTTATACTTTACCCACCTTACCTTATGAATTTTTTATAATCTGAAATTCTATAATATAATATTTATATAGTTCAACAGAAGAAAACAAAACAATCAATGACATATTACTAAATGCTGTTTAATTCATTTTGGGGAATAATACTTGTTGAAATTAATTTACTTTGTAAAGGTACATTAATTATCACCTATACTAAATAAATATCTGATAGAAATAAAAGATAGACATAACCTGATAATGTTTTGAATTATTTACATTACTTCTCTTAGGATCATTTTAGAACTATCTAACTATCTGTTTTAAATGGACACTTAAGTTTGTAATAACTACCTCATATTCCTGTTGCCTCTATTGTCGGAATATTGTTGAGACTGTTTTTGAGCAAGGAATGCATTTCGATTTTGGTTAATTTTACGGTGATTTCTTGGTTTTGGGCAGTTATGCAATGAATGATTTGTGAAACCACAATTCCAGCAAGCATTTTGCCTTGATCCCAAATCAGCTCTTGAACTTGGGTAGTTTTTTGTACCACCCTTGTAAGTCTAATCAAAATTAAATATTATTATTATTATCAGACAATACAAATATACATGAACTCATAACTGGTACAGTATGGTGTCACATACCGCTGCAGTTTTATTTTATCATATACATCTATACAAATATTGATAAAAATATAATTCAGAGGTGAAGTATATCTTTTTATGGCAGGATACTTTATAAGATAAGAAGTTTTAAATGTATGTTCCTTATTTTGGTATTATTAATGTAACACATACAGCAATATCATGCCACAATGTACAATACTACAAAAATATTTAATTTAATTTTTTTTTTAATTTAGTTCTATGTCGTGTCTCCTACTATTATACAATGGTTTTAACTTAAAAAACTAATTTGAAAATATATTGGAATAAAATATTACTATTATAAATACTATTATTACTTTTGTATACCTACAACGCATTAATATTGTAAGATAAGAACAAATCTATAATTTGTTTTTAAAAACAAAATAATAGAAATAAATTAAGTTAAGACTGCTTATTCTTATATTTTATTATAGAAATAAAATAAGAGAGATACACTAAATTCAGCTTTAAAGTTAGGAAGTTAATTAATATCATTTTTGACCTATAAGAAAAAAATCATCAAAATAAAATCAAAACTATTAACTGCAGTAGTAAAAATTATATAATTACATCATATTGTATAGCTTGGCTTAGCCTGAAGTTATCTGTTCTATCTTCAATAAATAATGGCTCTTTTTCTTCATAAGGTTCTGAATAATTTTGGAATTTATCATAATTTTCCTGTGGACCAACATATGGTACATGATTTTGATTTGATTTAATTAAATCTCTTGGATCAAGCTCCATTTTTGGATCAGTATTTTTTATTTCACCATAAGCACTCATGATAATCAAATTTAAACTGCAACAGAAATATAAATAAATATATACATTAATAAATAGTATTAAATATATTGTTGCATTGTATAGCTTGATCATGTAAGGCTTTAACATTAAAACTTAATTAATCTGTAAACAATGACCACGTACCCTTACTTTTATTATTTATTTAATTATTTACATTTTATATTTATATATTTTTAATTGTAGTTATTATATTTTATTTTATTTTATTTCACACTCATGTTGTGATTTGTGATTTATGATTTATATTGTGATCTTAACTGTGTTGATTTGTATACCAGCCATACGAAATAAATAAATTAAAACTTAAACATCCTAAACCTTAGCACCCACCACTTATGACCTTAATTATAAGGTATATATATATATAACTTATGGTTATATGTATAACCACTTATACATATAAATACATAAAGGCTAACGTCTGTGATAGGTAAATATTAACATTATAAACTGATTCTAGACATCAAGAATGATTGTGGAAAAAATGACAGCATAGTCAAATACGTTAATAATATTACTACAGAATTGTAATACGCGCGATACCGAAACGTTAAAATCTTATCAAAAGCCAATCGCTCGAGCGTCAACACTCGTCGCACGGACATCAATCGGGACGAGCGAACGTCTGCTTTCGCGAAAGAGAAAAGTTTCGAAATCTCGACATGAACAAGCCACGGTCAATAAGCTATATATATATATAAATAAATACTAATCGACAGCGAACGTAGACGACTCTATTGACAACCACGGACGTCGGCGTTCGCGCAAACTACCCGTAAACGCCGCAGCTGTCGTGTGTGGGACTTGTTGGACGCTGCCGATGCGTGTGTCGGCTCGGACGAAAGTTCGCGTGTGGTCTAGTGCGCGGACGCGAGATTTTCCCCGCCATTTGTTACTACTCCTCGGCCCACGGCTCGGGCGGGGAAATAGGGACGAGCGACGCGACTGTAATAATTACCGTTCACGAAAACCGACGGACTTCACGACGTGAGCGCCGAGGACTTGGACGCACCGGGATCCATTGGGTTTCTGGCGATCGAGAACGGACGGGAGAAAAAAAAACACACTCACACGCACACGTCGAGTTCTTACGGTACGTCGTCGTACCTATTCAACAGTATTCGTAACTAAAACAATGGCACATCGCCGCTATCACTGGACGTTAACGGCGAGACCCCCGTCCATTAGATCGGATCGCACCAGCGTTAGTTAATCATTCGGTCGTCCGGGAATGATAGCGATTCGCGTTATCAACGGACACGAGACCAACGCGGTCATGCCCGGGAGGGAAAAAACAACGCTACTCGCTGAATTATAAAAAAAAAAAATAGGCCCGCGTAAAATAATGTTACGAGTTATTATTGTTATTATTATTATTATTAATACGTTTAGGTTTTTGACCCCCGCCTGTTCGGTTGACAGCACATAATAAAAGAGGGAAAACATTGTTTACGGGAGGGAGGTGATATCATTTTCGTTGTTGTCGACTGTCGTGATAATTTCGTTTTCCTCAACCGTCAGCAGTGTGGCTTTTCATCGTCGTTGTCAGCGCGATCTAACGGCTTGCAGATGACACGCAATTGCTCCGAAGACCCACGGATAATAGATATATATCTATTGTCCGTGCCGAAGGCCGACATCGTGTCGATCTTTTATCATTACCTCTAGTATTATCATTGCTTATTGATAAAAGTGTTGTTTTTTTTTCTCACACAAAGTTTGCCGTCACGAATCAATGGCCAATGCCGTGGATTATCCTAAAGCTCGCGATCAATACGAATTTAAGTAGGGAATAGGAAAAACGATTTGACTGGGAAAGAGAATCGATTTCCTTTGCGATTTACATGTAGAAATTTTAAAATAAATCCGAATTTTCGACGAACTAGCGTAAACGATCCTCGCGCGTTTTATACTTTTGGATTACTCCCAAAAACGTATACGTTACATACTCAAGTACAGTCGACGGTTTCACTTTTTAAGTAAATTTAAAATCGGTTTGCTTCTGTCAAGAGATTCGTTTGCTGTAATCGCAGATACATATAATGACAGCATCTCCGCAATTGGATCCAAATACTGTTAGAGGTAATATACCATTATTATCGTTATTTATCTTTTCTTGGTATGCATTTATTTATTTATTTTTATTAATGAAATGGTACCTAAATTACTTAATCTTTCCTTATTCGATTACCCAGATTTCTATTTATTTATTTATTTTTTTTTTTTTATTTAAAATGTTGATTTTGTCATGGTTGAATAAAGAAGCCATACACTTAAACCTTTCTATTTAAGAATTTTTAATTTATGTTGATTTTAAATGGACTCAATCAATCAACCTGATTATTTACTAGGTATTTAATGACGTTCAAATAATTAAATTCTACTTATAATAAGTCATTAAGTCATACTACTCAATAAACAAAGTGCAAGTTTGTTGAAGATTTTGATTTTTCAAAAATTTTTAATTTCAAGTTGTGATCAGAATGCTTAGCAATTGAAATTAAGTTGAAATTTTTTTATTTTTTTTTGATAAACATTTGAAGTGGTACTTAAGATTACCCAAGTACTTTTTTCCAGTTAGTAATAAAAGTGTTATTTTTTGTTTTAGTTATTTTGGCTGATATACTAGAATCTCTTACAACCAGTGATAATGCACTGAATCTGGAAGATGCTAAAACCAAATCTGGAAATGATATGCTAAAAGTTATGCAATATGTTTATCCGATTGTTGTGAACACTCAAATGGATGTCATAAAAAAATATGGACTTCCAGAAGGACGGGAAGGTGAGCTTACAAACAAAAAGATTAGAAGTCAAATATATTATATTATAAATAATATTAATAAATCTAAAATGTGTTTCCAACTATTTTACTTGGTATCTACAAAAATTAAAAAATGATAATGAACAAATGAAATAATAATTTTTATCATTTTAAATATTTACTTTTTTAAACTACCTACTAAAATTTCATTAATATAATGTATTTTACAAAAATATTACGAGGTGCCTTCAATAACATCATCTGAAAGAAATGTCATCATTGACATTGAGGTTTAATATAAACTGTTAAAAATTTCAATTTAAGATCTTTATAGTGAAAATTTTCTACTTTAACCTATACAAAAAACTTATTCAAATGTAATGTCATCTAAATAGATTAATTAATTGCCTTTTTTATCCAAACTAACTATTAAATATGTTACAAAAGTAAAATAAATACTTGATTGAACACAATATTAAAGGAGTGTGTTGATACATAACTACAAATGAAACAATTTAAAATTTTATTTTACCAGTTAAAATATTTTTTAAATAAATAAATTTAAACAAAAATGACTTCTAAAATAATTATTATTTACCTATCGTCCACCTATTACAGTTTTACCTAAAATCTTACAAATTATATCATTACAATTTTTTTCAAAAAAATCAATTTGTTTAAATGATTATAAACATAAAATATTATCAAATTCTGAACCCCTAAATTTTAATTGGTATTCTAATTCATTATTTAATTGAAAAGAATTATTTGAAATTGTTAAATTTTTTTCAGGTATTATCAAATTTACCAGAAGTGTAGTTGCATTTGAAAAAGATGATAGAGTTGTAGCTGATTTACACCGTCAAATACGGTCATTTTATTTACCACCAGTCACAGTTTCCAGTGCAGTAACATCACATGTTTGAAATTAAATATTTAAATTATTTATGGAGAAGAGTTAAGAGATTTATCTAAATTGAAAAATTGAAATAAAAATTTGATAGTTCACTTTTAGTTGATTAGAATGATGAAAACATTAACATATTTTTTTTTTATTTTTATACATTAATTTTAACAAATTTTATTAATAATTATTAATTATTTAAGTAAATATAATACATTAACTGTTGAGTGTTAATAATAAATTCTAATATTATAATTAATGAAATAAGATATTTAATCTAAAGACATATTTTTGTACTGTATTTATTATGATGTTGTTGTTTAATAAAAATAATTTGATAAAATACATTATGTATTGTATTCTAATTAAGTATGTTTACATGAAAGTATTAAGGCTCTTGAAATCATGGATACATTTTAGCCATGCTTAATTTTGTAAAATACATGTTTTTAATATCTACCCATATTATTATTTATCATACGGTTACAAATAAGTTCAATGTAATATTCATCTTCTACTCACAAATCAACTAAAATATTTAATGTGTCTATTATTGTAGTTAAACATTAGCCTATAGTCTGTCACATGAAAGATCGGTACTGTTTTACTCACGTCTAATGAGCTACACACCAATTCCAAATCATCGAGTCCACTCTACATGCAATCAATCATAAAAAAACGTATAACGTTGGAAAACGACAGCTGCATTGATATTAATATACATCATGTTCAAATAACGAATAATAATTTTAATTAATAAAATAAATTTTAGTATAACTTGTATATAGGAAGAATATCTATGCGAGGTGCGGTGTGTACACTGACCGGTTTTCGTCAAGTACCTATCTTTTATAAGACAGTCTACAGAACAGCTGAACAATTGCTTAATCATTATAATTTTATAGTGTATGTATCCCTTTATTATAAAATTGAATTTCAAAAAACCAAATTCCAAAAATGTGTATTGTTATTTGAACACATAATATTTAGCTAAACATTTAAGTCAAAATAATTAAACCTATGAAACTTATTTTTTTTTTTCACTTTTAATTTATTGAGTACCCACTAATAATCAAAATAATATTTAACACTGTTCACTTTGTAATTTACACATTGTTTTGAAAAAATTCATAAGTTCAATTTCTAGATTATGTAGGTACTTCATACAAATACTTGGTATTATTACAAACATAAGCCATAAAATGAATTAATCAATAAGTTTTGGGACTAATAATATATGTCACCATCATCTATTGAACCTATATACTATAGGTATATTACCATAAAAAATAGTAAGTAAAGCTATAATTTGAAATACTCAGGTGAGTTTATATGGTACTTTTTGATAAATTCACTCGCTGCTTCTGCACTCAATCAATTTTAATATGCAGCCTAATTAATCGCAACGGGCTTGATTTCCTGTGTGTAAGTTAAAAATTACTTTTCTCGTTGTGTAACTGTATCTTTTACTTTTAAGCGAGTAAATAGTAAACTAATTTTATCAATGCTATTAAGAAGCGAAAAATTACCCAACAGTTTTTATCTGAAGTTGAATGATTTATTTACTCTTACTACAAAATAAATAATTTATCATTTATATTTAGAAAACATAAATTATTGAAGAAAATTAACAGTGAAGATATTATAAGGTAATTTATTTAAAAAAATAAAAAACTGTGACAAAATAATTAGTTGGTACCAATACTTCTTAGTATTCATTGACATTTCATAATAATTTAATTAGTTGTTAGCAATTATGTTTTCAACTCACAAACACTGTCAATCATCGCATAAATTAAATAAATCTCATCATTAATAAAACTTAAAATTTTCCAATTATCCAATGAAGACTTCCGAGATATTACTGGGTAACAAAAATTCACCTCTGCGAATTTTATGTATTGATAAAATGTCAATTCTAAAAGGTTTTCGATAACTTGAGTAGGTACTCTTGTAAAACCAAAACAGAATAATTTGAAAAACGATAAGTCCTTAGCCCTCTCCTTAACCCTCTTACCTACCTCAATCGCTTGTACACCTTTTTAAGCGAGAGAAAAACTCAATTTTTAATCATATCAATCAGTATTTTGTTTTTAAGAAGTTAAAATGTAGTAATTATTGTACAATATACAGCAAACACTTACTTCATGAACAGTTACAAAAAATAACACAAAATCCGTCGCAGATTTCGTGAAAAAAACAATAAATATTGACAATTTTATATACGTTTTTAAAAAATTATGAAAACTTTTTAAATTAAATTCGGACAAAAAATACAAAATAATATAGAATAATGATTATGAATTATAAATTATAAATTTTAGTCAAATAAACCCACGTTGTTATTGGTATTGTTGCCTATCAACCACAAAATTAAAAAAAAAAAAAATACTTTTCTTCGCGGCTGTAGTAAACCGATATTACGCATATACGAATATTTCGCATAAAACATAAATAACAACATCGTGAGACTTCTACACACGCAATTAACCAATATCACGATTAATATTAGAAGATATAACAAGCACATAAATACTAAATTCGTGATACTTCAGCAAGCGGCCGCCGTACCCAAAATTTATGATCCCTTGCCATTTCAAAGTCCTTGCCGAAAACAACTATCTCTCCGCATCTAGTATTGACTCACCTATTCCCCGTATCCGGGTTCTCGAGTAATGTATAAGAAAGGGTAAAATAGAGCCCAATGAATTGTATAAATACGGACTCTATTTTACTGTAAAATTAGATTAAGTCCGATTCCCAAGCCTCGAACACTACCTGGTCGTAGCCCCGCGCGGTTACATCGCCGCCAGCTCTAGTGTTCACGAACCTACTTATTCTCGGGCAGACCATAACGTCTGTCCTCACATTTCTTTTATTAAAGTAATTATTATAAGTACATTTTGTCTTACATTTTAATAAACATTATTACTAATCTACAACATTGACTTCGTGACTCCTTTATCTCAACCTGTCGAAGAACACGCTCAGAGCCGTCAGTATAATAAATATTGAGTATAGTGACTAGTCTCCTGGTTCACTACATACTTTTTGGTGTCAGGTGTGGGGTACTCGTTGAGTGAAAACGTTTGATTAAGTTCAAACAAGTAACTTAAGAGCCCAACTGACGAACTCTGAACGCTACTTCGAAAAACCCAATTGCTTGCCAGTTGGTCTACGTGCATAGCAGTTCCGTAGCGAGATCATCGAGCCACTTCGTTCTACCATTTTTGCTGACGCAGGGACAAGCGCAGTACACGACCTCAGATAAACACGAACTTCAATCATTTTTCACTGACGCAGGGACAGCGCAGTACGAAGTTTCATTTTTTCCACGACACTCAACAAACATGCAGTCACTACTTCTTATTACCGTAACTTACTTGCAACTCGTCACCAGTACATCGCGAATAACCAACGAAAAACTTAACCAAACCGCAGGGTTGTATTACGAAAACCGAGGACTAGTCAACATAGTCACTTCGAAATGGGATTTAACCACTTTCATAGATCTTGCTAAACATACCGAACAATGGGAATATATAGATACCTATTTAACAAAAACCGAGCAGGCTTGCCGAAACGTGAGTAATAACGCTGAGGCTAACTGTCACCATTTGCTTTATCCCGTAACCAGTATTGCCAGACAATATAAAAACAAACGAAATTTAATTTTATCGTCAATCGGTCATAAACATACATTTACCAAACGTAGTGTAATAGGTACTATAAGTAAAGTCGCCCAAACAATTTATGGTTTATGTAATCTCGATTGCATAAAGAAATTCGATTTCGGTATTGAAAAATTAATAGCAGGGGGCACCACAAACACAAACTATGTCTCCGAACAACTAAAAGTCGTTAAGCTTAAACAAGAAATTGAAGCACGCGAAAATTACGAAATTAAAATTATGGTAAACGAAATTAAAAACGCAACTATGGATCAGCAGATCCTAAACCATATAAACAAACATTTTATTTACATGAGCTTACTATTTACAAAACACATGTCAGAGTTAGACATATTATTTAACATATTTGAAAGTGCGAAAATAGGTCAAATTCACCCATACTTACTAGGTCTACCAGAGTTAGTAAATCATTTCCAAGATATAAAAATATCGTTACCACATGGTACAGATTTGCCATACCAACCCAGTTTGTCAACTGTTTATGATTTAGTAAAACTCTCAGATTTAATAGTATACTATTCTAATAACAACATTGTATTTGTACTAACCATACCATTAGTTTATCAAAATGATTTTATATTATATAATCTTATTCCGAAACCTGTATGCGAACAAACTAATTGTATGTATATTAAACCTAGTCATAAGTATTTAGCTGTAAGTAAGACTAAGGAACACTACACAACCTATAACACTTTTAACTACGCACAATGTAAACATACTCGAGATTTCCTTTCATGTCCTGAAATCCAATATCTTCATCCAAGGACACTTAGACCAATTTGTGAGGTACAACTACTACAGGATCCCAAAGATGTACCCGACTCGTGTAACATCAAACAATTCACGTTACGATCAACCATCTTTCACAAATTAAATCGACAAAACAAATGGCTATACGTAACGGATAATGAAGTAATCTTCATAACATGTGAAAATGATAAAGAATCAACAACCCATACCTTAGAAGGCACAGGTATAATTACACTTAACGAAACATGCAGAGGATATGGAGCAAGAGACGTTCTAGTACCAGGAAAAATAGAACATGACATAGAATATCTAGACTTTGTTCCACACTCCAAAATTAAAAGCAACATAAACCCAGATCAATCAATTGATTTAGTACTAAACGACGAAGATGTCATCAACAATCACATGGACGATCTAGACTCCATTTCCAAATCAAGAGAAGAACTTTATCAAATGAAGAAAAAACAAGAAACTATCGATAAATTAAAAGAAAGTCAATTTCTCCAAAGCTACATGCTATATACTATAATAGCGAGTTTTATAATTATAATTTTCATTATTACGATATGCCGATTCAACAAGATGTTAGAAATAAATAAACCACGGGCACAATACTTGGAAGAAATACAACAAGAGGAAATGCAGTCAATATGCCTAGCTGATGAACCAACGGGACAAGAACCAACGGCACCTCCACCAACGGACGAGGAAAAAACTAATATATCGGTTTACCCGGCACTTAAGATTAGATTTTGAAAGGAAGATGGGATCTTCCTTCTTTCAGGGGAGGCATGTAGTAAACCGATATTACGCATATACGAATATTTCGCATAAAACATAAATAACAACATCGTGAGACTTCTACACACGCAATTAACCAATATCACGATTAATATTAGAAGATATAACAAGCACATAAATACTAAATTCGTGATACTTCAGCAAGCGGCCGCCGTACCCAAAATTTATGATCCCTTGCCATTTCAAAGTCCTTGCCGAAAACAACTATCTCTCCGCATCTAGTATTGACTCACCTATTCCCCGTATCCGGGTTCTCGAGTAATGTATAAGAAAGGGTAAAATAGAGCCCAATGAATTGTATAAATACGGACTCTATTTTACTGTAAAATTAGATTAAGTCCGATTCCCAAGCCTCGAACACTACCTGGTCGTAGCCCCGCGCGGTTACATCGCCGCCAGCTCTAGTGTTCACGAACCTACTTATTCTCGGGCAGACCATAACGTCTGTCCTCACATTTCTTTTATTAAAGTAATTATTATAAGTACATTTTGTCTTACATTTTAATAAACATTATTACTAATCTACAACATTGACTTCGTGACTCCTTTATCTCAACCTGTCGAAGAACACGCTCAGAGCCGTCAGTATAATAAATATTGAGTATAGTGACTAGTCTCCTGGTTCACTACACGGCGAACTATGTCTATTTCCCAAACTGTATCCCATGGCCTATATAAAAGAAAACCTATTCTGACTGTATTACACTATGATCTACAACGCTATTTAATTATTTTAGTTTGAGATCTTCATTGTTACCCGTGGAAGATATTAGTTACCTATTTCGTGTACATATTATGACCGTACGCGCGTGTGTGATGTATCATTAGTTGCTTGACGTGCGCCCAGCATTACGCGTCTTCAGGTGATTTCTAAAAATTTCAAATCATTTTCGACCATAGACAATTCTTCAACAATTTATGTTTTTTTAATCTCTGACATAAATGAAAAAATTTCTTCACGTTATGTCAACAAAAAAATTATGAACTCCCATTTTATTTTCAACAAATGACTTTTAAAACCAGTCTATTGAGACAAATAAAAATAGGTATGTAAAATTATCAAACCATTTTATACTTCTTTAGGTTGAAAAACTTTCAAATTATACATTTTCCTCTGTTATAAATAATTAAAATTATAAGACGAAATTGCAGCAACAAACATTTTGAATTATCCTATATATCTAGTACCTGTATACAATATTTCCATTTAAAAGGGTAAATACTTAAGTGCCCAAAAGTTATATTTTGAAATATTTTAGTATGCATAGATTTTGTATTAAATATTATTCACCAAATTCTATGAATAGTCTTATGTTTAAAATATTATGACTTATATGTAAGAAGTTTATAAACAAGGTATATTTAAGTATGATGTAGTCGCAGGTTAAACAATAAATTGTATTTTTAATGCATGATTATGATTGGTATAAACTCGCATAGTCTTTTCCATAAAAAATATTGAACTATTAAAATATATTTCATTATTTTGTCTGAAAATCATAAAAAATATGTACTTAAAAAAGATGGAAACACGAAATATAAATTGAAACTATCTATCTGCGTTTGGTGGGATGTAGATCTAATATAATGAAATAGACACGATATTTGTATTACTGGCAATAATCAAGTTACTAACCGTTTATAAAAGCTTTTCATGTCACGAACATTTATAGGCTAGTGTGCAAAATATTGGCTTTGCTAACATAACTAGTCTACCTATACTATTTTCTGATTAACTACAATAAAATACAAAGTAAAATAATTATGAAAAGTTAATACTCAAATAGTAATTAGAATTTTTAAATATATATCTACCTATAGGTACCTATATTGTATGATTTAATTAAAAACTGTCTGATATAAAAATGTATCATTAACAAAATGCATAAATTGAGAAATGTGATAAAACAAAAATGTAGCCTACAAAAACATTATAGATTTGCTTTGCATTATCTATAATAATCGGTTTCGTTTTCAAAAATAATCGATAGGGAACACAAAATCAAAATATAAACGATGACTGGAATATAGGTAGGTACATATTATGAAACACAATTTACTTAAAATAATATAATATATATATTTACATAAAAAAAAAAAATGTATAGGTTGTTAATTACCTACAAAGTTTAATAGCATCAATAGGTAGGCATGGCTACATACGAGATTTACAACTTATTTATATGATTTTATCGCATCTCTTTGGCACGTTAACATCGCGCATTCGTGTGTATAAATAGCATTAAATCCATTATTTGACTACTGTACAGTACAAAAACGGTATTAGATGTGAATTATTTTTCACTTGAACGCGTATACAGCCATATATAGGCGTACAATAGGCAGTCAACATTTATTGGTCAGATTATTATTATTAAAAATTGTATCATGCGCAATTTCGTCCAAATAATCTTAAGAAAATAACTGCCTACACCAGGTATCGACATGGTTTTTAAAAACTATTAACAGTAACTGACTTTATTCAAAAGCACGAAGACGAAAAACTGCCATCGCATACTGCAAAACCCTCCTCTACGTGTTATATCTATGCGTGACTGATTGTTGATACATGACGTATTAACATGTGTATATATTAATATGTACACCGAAAAACTTTTTAGGTCTTCTTTGTACGAATTTATCGATTAATTTTACAAGAAACTTAAGTTCATAGTCTAATGTAAATTAACTTTGTGACTCACATGATGAGTCAATGCGTCATAATATGTGTGCGCATATATATGGATTTTCGCCTCTTGAAACGCACAAACGCACTCACAGCTTTTCATTCCATTCCGACCTTTTTATTTCATTATTCACAATAGACACAATAAGGCCAATGAAAGGCATTAACAACTCAGTAATTGATTTGTAAACTGATGAATTTAATTTTAATTATACTTTAAAAATTTAAGACACCTATTTAAAGTTAACCAAGTACCTATAAATTATCGGAATTTGACTTATTGTGATGTTAATACTGAGTATATGAGATGACGATAAATCTAATTGGCCACATATAAACGTTAAATATACAAATATTCTGATAGCCATACAAGGTCATAAAACGGTTATTAAACGCAATAAAGTGTTTAACACAAATATTTATAGAGTAAACAAAATAAATTGGAAAATTTCGATTCACATGAGAAATCCAAAGACTACATTCCGAGATAGAATAAAAATTAAACTAAAAAAATTATTGTAAAGATAATAATATAGAATAATAATATAATATAATAATAATTATATAATATTATAATATAATATAATATAATATTATAATATATTATAATATTATTCTGTAATATTATAGAATCTACTCACAATTTATGTATGTGGTTATGTAGTGGCATTATACTGTTGGCGTTAAACAATAATTGAGGATTCTAATTGCTTATTTCACTAATAATGATCATATAGTTAGGATCATAATCATAATCATAATATTACTATACATGTAAATAAACGTTTAAAATTTTAAAAAAAGTATCGTTTCATAATTCATACCTTTAAAATATGTTAAAGTTATTTGAAGACAAATAATCCAGGATATAAGTAGATAGGTACTGCTTTACATTTCACTAGTTTCACGTATAGCAAGTTACTTATTATTTATTTCCTATACATTTATAACATGAGTACATATTACAAGTATATATATAAATATACAGTAGAGCGTCGATTATCCGCACTCATTGGGACCGAAAGGGGTGCGAATAATCGATTTGTGCGGATAATCAAACAACCATTAAAATGTTTAATATAAAGTTAAAAACTAATTTATTAGATATAATACTAAATATAATATTCATACATAATATAAAAAATAAAATTAAAAAAAAAATAAAAATAAAATGTATTTATTTGAAATAATAATTTGTTCTGCCAAAAAAATTAATTTGTCCATACAAATTTTTTGTGCGGATAATTGACGGACCGCTTAATTGACGTGCGGATAATCGACGTTCCACTGTATGTATTAGTGATGGGTCGAACTGTTCGAATCTTGAACCGAACTTTCATGCACCTTTAATGATCGAAAATCGAACTTAAAAATATTTGTCGAACCAGACTTCCTGGCCACGATAGTTCGAGAACCAAATATTTGTACTATTCTTCAAAAGTTATTTTTGAAAAATAAAAATTTATAATGATTATTTATAAATAATTTGGCTATTGGCGACAGAAAGTGATAATCTGTAATGGGAACGTTCTGTTTTGTTTAAAATAATAATGCTATATTATGCTATATATATTATATAATAATGTTATTTTTCCAGTCGCCCGTTATACATCCATCCTCCGTCAATAGAGGCAGTGTACCTAAATTCATAATATTGCTATTTTTATTTTTATCATATTTATTGTAGAATGTAAAACTATAT
This sequence comes from Therioaphis trifolii, assembly GCA_027580255.1. NCBI lineage: Eukaryota > Metazoa > Arthropoda > Insecta > Hemiptera > Aphididae > Therioaphis > Therioaphis trifolii. Next base: position 62,816,885 of record CM050405.1, on the reverse strand, counting down.
TTTAAAATTAAATAATAAATATGTATTATGTGTATTTCTACTTTAAATTTTATTTTTTTCTTATTAATAATTAATTTAATAATTGATTTATCATTATTATTTATTGTGTACCTACCTACTTATGTTAAAAAAAAAAAATAAGAAATTATCTAAATGTATTGTAAATAATACAATTACATACAGTGGCGTGGCGAATATAGATTCAAAACGGGCAATTTCCCGTGGCAAAGTTTGAGAGGGTACCCACTCAGGGTGCCTCAGCACCAATATGTTAGTGAAGCAACTTACATGTATAGTGTATACTTTATTTTCAATAATATCAGATAATACGGGATGCTTTGAGCAAACTATAGATCGCAGAGTTAATAATAATTTTCAGGTTTCTTTATGTTTATTTAGTATTCAGTAAAAAATAAAAATTTGTAAAACATTTGGGTATTATAAAACTTCTTGCATAATATTTAAAAATAAAAATATTTGTATGATTTGATACTTAATTTTTATTTTCCAATTCAGTTATTTTCAAAGAAAAGTCTTATGTATTATAATCTTATACATTAAATAAACAATTATAAAAGTAGGTACTAGGTATGGCTCTTGTATCTGCCATGTATTTCAATTATTTTAAAAATTATAACAAATTTTAAATGTAATTATAGTGAAGTTAATCAATAAACATATAAATTTAATATATTTTGCTTTACTAAAATGTATGTACTGATTGTCGAGACAAAGCAAAAAAAAAAATAATTCTTATAACCAACCCAAAAACATATCCTTATGCAGTTATAAAACTTTGTAGGTATTTAATATTAATGTCAAATAACTAATAATAACTTTTTTATTTTTGTAATTTTTTAACAAACTTGCTTTGGTACATTTAGTATCGCTTAAATTGCGTAAATCTTGAAAAAAGGTTTTAGGGGAGGTGGGGGGATCGTCTAAAGTTATGTATTTGCCCGTGACTACTTATATATCACTCGCCACGCCACTGATTACATAGACTTAAAAGTTGAAATGTAGAATAGGTTATACGAAAACTTAAAATACGATAGTAATTGATAGTATTATGGTTGATTTAATTTGTAGATAGATAAAATATACAAGATAAAAAGTATTGAGTTCGAGTTCGAGTGCGACTTAAAATTATAATAGGTTCGGTTCGGTTCGGTAGAAAATGTGTGAAGGTTCGCTTCGGTTCGAGTTCGAAAAAATAATTTGAACTTCAGTTCAAGTTCGATTCGATTTAAAAAATCAGGGTTCGACCCATCACTAATATAATATATATTAATCAACTATCTACTCAAACTCTGACTGTATAAATGCATTTATATAAAATATTTATTGCACATTTATATTTTAATCAATCAAAATAATATTTTGTCAATACTAAAGTATATATATATATATATAAAAATTGTTTGTTTGGACTTTTGAGAATGATTGGTAGACTTTTTGAATGACAGAAAACTTTGAACCCAATAAAAAATATGCTGTCAAATTGGCCATTTATGTTACAGGATACTGGTAAAAAATATATTTGAAAATATTGATCTATCACGTCTCACACTGTATACGTATTGGAGGAACCACCGTGCGCCCGCTGTATTAATAATAAAAAATAAAAACTGTATCACAAATTCACAATCCAATATCTATCAATGACGCTTTACTTTCAGATTCAATTTCAGATTCTGGAATCATACAACTGTTGGTATTAAAATATTTTTGATGTTTTTTATTAATAAATCATGATCGACACTTTTTGCATTTTGCGCAAGCAACAATAATTTTTTTTTTTACACGAAATCTTGAAAGATTTATTTATTAGATGTGTTGATTAAGCTCTGCTCAGAATATTGTAATCATAAGCGAAATAGACAAAATTATTGTCATATTCAATTTTGATACAATTTAAAATGATATCCCGTTTTTCTTTTAATATGAATATTATATAGATTTATACTGTAACGCGAAATTTTTCGATTGGAACGAGGGAGAAAAAAATAGATAAAATTCAGCCGCAGGTACTACAGCCATTGATTATAGAAAAGCCTATTCTATAATCAATGCTACTGCGTAGACACAAGAGTATGAACTGTGAATATTCACTCTATGTCACCAGGGAACCAGTTACTAATAAAATTGGTTGTGGAATGGGTAGGTCCTTCAATTATTTTTCAAAAATATTGTAGTCTCCAGTAACTTATTTTTTCTTTTCAAATATGAAAAGAATATAAGCAATACAGATTCTATTTTTTTGTTAATAAATTAGGTTTCACAACTAACCTTCACTACAATTCTATGTTTTCTTACAAAGTTCTGCGCTATAAATATTATGTTTATTATTATTATATTATATGGTTTTATGCGATTCTTGGACCAGATTCTGGTGGGTGGTTAAAAATATCTTGGATAGTGGATAGGCCACTTGATGGAATTAATTAATTTGTAGTTTGACAGTGTATACATTGGTATATATATATATATATATATATATATATATATATATATATATATATATATATACATATATATATATATATATATATATATATATATATATGTGTGTGTGCAGTGGCGCCGAACCCTATATACAGGTGGGGCGGTCGCCCCACCTTTGAAAGTGGGTGGGTGGGTGATAGGTGCTAGGTGGTTAGGGTAGTAGGTGCTAGGTAGTTAGGGTTATTAAAGTTAAATTTTTGAAACTTGAAAGTGTTTAATTTCAAAAACTGATTAATAAATACGTATCAATTAAATAAATAATACAAATTAAATAATAACTGCTTGTATATTTTATTCATCTGCACTATTATATAAGAAATAGTAATTTAGCTGAAATATTTAAACAATACTTCCGGTTCCCAATGTATATTTTCGTCATTAAAGTAAACACGACATTTCAATGTTTGTCTGTTATAATAACATATATTTGAACCATTTAGTATACTGTATACACTGTTATTGTCAATCCTTGTCAAAATGGTGGCACGGTGAGGCAGTATGATTTTTCCATTTTGGGCAGATATAGAAAAACGTATACATATAGAAGAATATATATATATATATATATATATATATATATATATATATATATATATATATATATATATATATATATATATAGATGGGGCGGGGGTGGTGACGGAGAAACAAAGAAAAATTTGATGACCATTTTTTTTAAGTTGTGAAAGGGAATTGTTAGGTGTATGGGTGGGGTAGGTATTAATTTTTGTACTTTGCCCCACCTATAAAAATTGAGTTCGGCGCCACTGTTGACAACCGTAACATATTTCCCAGTGATAAAACAGTAGGCGCAAACCGTAGGGGTGCTAAAAGTGCTTATTATACAGTTTTCCCTCGTCCTTGGAAAAACTGAAAATGAGATAGCTGCTCCGAATAATTAACGAGATGAAATACATGCCATTTAAAATTACCGCTTTTGGACCACTATTAATAACATTTAAACAACTAAAACTATAACAAATTATATCAGTATTTGAGTGTTAAAGGAAAAAAAAACTCTCATTTTAAATGCTGTGGCCTCATAATATTTATAGATACTACTAATGTTTATCAATATATGTCTATTGAGTTGAAACTATTTTATACAAATATTTGATATTTTTATTTTCTGGTAGTCACCGAACATATTATCATTACTACTTTAGTGACCTACGTTTACATGGAAACGTCTAGTCCCTATTGAATGTATTTGTTAATTTGATCTTAATGAGCAATCACATTTAGTGCGTTATAGGTACGTCAAAATTGATTGTTATCGATGGCAATGTTAGAAACGCTGGAGGAAGATTCAACTTTAAAGATAAAAGATGAATTGGAAGCAACATTGAAACGCATAACAAGTCTCCGTGGAGTCGTTGGAACTTTTGTGGTAGGCGATGACGGTTTGTATTTTCCAACGGTCATTAATAATTGAAAACTCGATAAAAATATGCATTGGATGATGGACAGTGGAAAAACTCCGCAGGTCATTTAATGGAGTGCACGATGGATAAGACTTCCGCGAAGCATTACGCTAAGTTGACAAAAGATTTGGCGGAAAACGCAAAGCGGTGCGTCAGGGATATAGATCCGACAGACGAGTTAGTAATGTTCCGAGTGGAAACTAAGAAAAACGAAATGTTCATAGCGCCAGGACCAGGTGAATCCAATCATATAATAATATATCTCGGTGATACGTGTCGTAGTTCATGTAGGTTTCGGTTTCTGGTTTAATGAAACAACTACCATAGTCGAGTCTCGATGGCTCGAATCATAAACAGTATGCAATTTAATTCGCCGGAGGTATTTCCAGAGTTTTATTACTCAATTTTTTTTTTTTTTAAGTGTGAAGAAATTATTTATTCATTAACTACGATTTGATTAAAATATGAAATTTATAAACGCTAATACTGTACACAACGTATAGCCTATAGAATAAAGATGCGCGGCAACTGTTAAATTATTTTACAGAACAATATACATTTCATACGTACACATTTGTATGATTGTAAAACACTCCTATAATGATAATATTAATATCTAATGATGTACGAATGTCGTTACTGACTTTGAGTGGTCTATGGTAAAATATCTTTACCTCCGACTCAGTAGCGCTGATAGATATTGCGTCGGGAGTTCAGAAATTTCTAAGAGGCAAGAAAAATATTCGCGTAGTTGAGGTTTGAGTGTAATGTATTTGTGCGTCATTAATAAGTAATAACATTCACCTCGTACGAATTAGATTTATGCCGACAATCAAAATTACACTTTTTCTTCATTAGACGTAAATATAATATTAATAGAAATATAATAACTTACGGTAATATTACATTTGGAGTTACAGCAAAATTTATATTTTAATCATTATTATTAATTATCAAAATCAGAAAAATAAATTTTATAAACAGCGTGCAGGAAGAATGAGTTTTACAAAAAAATTAATAAATATTAAATTGTGGAGCTGTGACAATTAAATTAAATATGATTAAAAACCTTTAAATTACAAAAACGTCTGCTTGATACTAGAATGTTTTTTTTTTTTTTTTTGACAAGATTAAAGCATTTTAAATTTTAAATTATTTATAAATGATATTTTATTGCATAATACTGAAAACATAAAATATAAGTGAGACAAAAATAAGTATCTTCATAATATAAAATAATAACATATAACTGTTGAATTAAATCGCTTGAAATTAATTATTTTTACAGATTTTAAAATGATAACCATTCAAAATACGGTATCAAAACGAAAATGATGAATACCGAAATAAACCAGTCATGCGCTCAAAAAAACTATTTGTAATATTAAATACTTAAGTTAAAGGAATTTGAAGCGGTAATTTTGTGTTTCTCTCTATATCATTCTCACACAACATAGAAGTATTTTCATTCCAACATACCGATCGAACTTGTTATGCGATAATGGTCCTGAAAACAGATTCGACTTTGTCGTGAAGTTTGCTTTTTGTGGACTTATCACTTTTTAATTTAGCCTCCTTAAATGTCATTAAGAAAAATTAAACTCTTGAAAATAAACAAAAGTTAATTTTTGGAAATCTTAATTTAAAAAAATACACACTACGCCCCGCGTGTATTCATCGCTCTTTGGACAAGTTAATGTTGGTGTGGGTGTATAGAATTTCAATGAAATGATAGGTCATTTCTTTAGTTAAACGGTTCTGAGCAAAGCTTCAGAATTAAAATATACCGTTTGGATTGTCCAATTTCTTCAAATAAATATCAAATTTAAAAATTGACGTAAAAACAGTTTATTACGTCAACATCGTATAATAATTTACTTAAAAGCTAATAAAAAAAAATCGTTTGTCATGATTTTCGAAATTTGTTGAGAATCTTTAGAGAAGTGTATGAAGTTAAATAATGATATTTGAAACTTTGTTATGGATAAACTTTTATAAAATAAAGTATTATAATAGTTCTATTTTTAACCCAAAGGTTGTCAAACTTTGTTCAAACTTTCTTTAATGTAACGATACGTCAATAATATTATATGATCAAAATTTCAAGTTTCTAGAAAAATCATTTTTGGAGTAATGACGAAATAAATAAATTCGATTAAACGAAAGTGTCGTATACGGCGAATTCCGCCTTTCCTGGTCAATTTTAAGCTGTTTTTCATCTCACCTGGAAAAAACTATCATACTGGATTTTAATAAACCTTCAAAGTACCGTCTACATAACATTTCCGATCTATAGAGTTGCTGGATGAAACTTTTGGACAAAGTTAAGTTGAGCAAAAAAAGTATTTCCAGAAAAAAAAACATTATTGTTAAAACCATAAGATCATTTGCTTCAATCAGAATCTAAAAGAAATTGCATACGTGTATAATTATTTTAAAAAAAGTTTAGGTATTATTTTAATTACGAATTTTCGCCTTCTTTAATCTTTGATCTTGAAGCATTATTTATGATAATATGCTTAAATTCTTCCGTAATGCAAAATCACATAAATTTAGTAAAATATGAAACATAAAGTTTTGTATTTAGATTGTGTGTATTACGAATAGAATTTGGATCGAATCAGATTTCGGATATGCAGCTTTCTAAGGCAATGTCATTCATATTCAGGTAACTATTGTATTTTGTTATATTCGTGTTTATTCAGAACCATGTTCATGATTGTGATTCTATCTTTTTCTACGATTACGGCTTACATTACATACGAATTTGTGGAAGTAATGCCAACGCAGTTTCCGCACGGTCCTCGGTTCAAAATGGGGGGGGGGGAAACATTATATACGAATAGTTTTATTCCATAATTTTTCCGTGTTAGAAACGTATCGAATAAAATAAAAATTGTGCCTAATCAATAGAATTTTTCATTTAGGCACTACAATAAACCTATGCGTGAATCTGAACATTTGTACTGCGTAAGTGTCTAAAAATAATTTAATAAAAAGTAATATTTTATGATTAGATTCGTTTCAATAACCTGCGAGATTCGATTAAAACAACTATATAATAATATGGTACGGTTAATCATTATTGATTATAAAGACGCAACATTTAATCGATATATTCGATGAAAGTTCAAGTACACAATCATTATAAGAGTTTGGTACATGAAATAAAATATTTATCAATATTTTTATTAATTACTTAAACTGTGTGCGTCGCCTGAATGGAAAGTGCATCCGATAATTAAAATTATACCTTTTTAACGGCCTATTGAGCCCACAATTTCATCACTTATAATCTTGATATGATCCGATTGCGTTCAAAGTATAATTTACTAAATAATTGTACTCTCTCCATCAAGTCATTATAGAAATATTAATTTTCAGAAGTATTAAAAAAAAAAAAAAAATCAATGGTATACAATAATTCAAACTTTACTACCTAATATACTTAAACAAATAAACCGGTCAGTAAAATAATAATAATAAAAATAATAATACATTCATTGAAGACAATGAAAAAAGTATGAAATCAAACGAAGCACTTGATTACATTTTATAAATATGATGGCATTGAAAAATAAAAATAAATGAGAAAAAAATAAATATACACAAGTACATATTACGAAATAAAACATCAAATATATATTCAAACGAAAAGAAAATATTGAAATAATTGACAATGGATCCATAATTCTATAATTTTATAAAAAAAAAAAAATAAATAATTTGGTTACTAATCAATATGCTTTTTCGAGGTACACTCTATAGAGCAAATTCATTTTATCACCATTAAATGCAAAACATTAATTAAGTATCAAATTGAGTCGCACTTGGGTTATTATTTTTTTTTTGTGATTGTGCTTTATTAGTTTTAAAATAGCATGTCATTCTAAAACGTTTTATCACATGAAACTTAAATTATTTATGGGTAAAGCTGATTTGGTTCTAAGCTCTTCAATTATTATTTATTTGTGTATTTTACGTACTGTAACAGATATAAAAATTGATTTTGAAAAATGTTATTCCTATTGTGTTATTCAATGTTTTTATTGACTTTTTCTTTCATTTAAAAATAAATTTTTGAGTAATTTTTTTCATCATAATTACCTAGTTAAGCTTTTTAATTTTCTTAAATGATAACCAATATTTATAAAATAAAGTTACCTACGAGTTTCAGAGACTATAATATATATATATATATATATATATATATATATATATAATTCTTTTTTAAATGTAGACATTTTTATTTTTATTATTATACCAAAAGTTTAGTAAATACAAATATTTTAAGTTTAGAGTAGTTACATCGGGTAAAATTCGAGGAGCACACCGCATAAATTTACTATACTAAAAGTTTGGTATTGAATGATTGGTTAAATAATACAATTTTAAATACCATAACCTCCAATAAAGTATGCTATTTTGTAATATTAGTTACCTGTGTAACAACCAAAGGGTTGAGATGCCGCTATGTAATAGGCAGGGTCCCCGCAAAGGGGGGGGGGGGGGTCAGGTGGACCCATGGTACTGGGGCCCGGACATTCGAGGGGCCCGGCGTTCATGTAAATAATTACTTCAATGTATAATAGAAAAAGGTTTCAAATACATTTTGATGATATTATACATGGCTTTGCTCAGAAAAAAGCAAGAAAAGCAAAATTTACTTAGTATAAAGTTGAAATCATAATTTAAATGATAATTTGTATTAAGTACCTATTATGATTTATAAGAATACCAGAACTATACATACATACATTCAATATGATACAGTATAAGTTATAATAATCACATTATTTTATTTTTTAACATACATTTTTAGTTTGTACTATTTATATAATATTACACATGTTTTCAATTTATAAAGGATACCTATCAATTTATTGATATTTTATTTTTTAATTATAACTACACCCATAATTTATACATAAAACTAATATTTAAGGTCTTGAAGTAATTGAAGGGCTTGCTGCGACAACCAGATAAATCCACTTTTTCCCAAAACTCATTTTTTTTGCGGAAATGCACGAAGAAAATTTTTTTTGAAAATCAGACACAACAACCAGTTAAATCCCATCAATAGTGATGGAGTTATTTAAAGAAATGGATTTATCGTGTTTTATAATTTGCTTCAGTGATGACATAGGGTTCCTGTGATTACTTTTTTAGAGACATAAGCTGTCATTTGATATTTACATATAATAATAGCATTAAATATGCTACAAGATTCAAGAGCAAAATTAACTTTATTTAAGAATTAATAAAAATTAATGTGCTTTTTGGTGCAACAACCAGATAAGTCCATGTTCTCTACAACATTGACTAACAATATTTCAATACCAAACATTTTTTTTTCAATTTTTACTTCAAATATGTATGTATAAATGAGCATAGAATTCAAATATATTTGGTTGATAGGATTTAAGCATAAATAATAATTTTTAAACTAAATTTACATTGTCTTGAAAAATTTCAAAAAATGGATTTACCTGGTTGTTGCAGCAAGCCCTTCAATTCATCTCGAAAAATAATTAATCTATATGATAGAGGGGCCGGATTTAGTTCTTTACCCGGGCCAAAAATATGATGTGGGGGCCTGGTAATAGGTGCTCTATTAATATTACAAAAGCACTTTCTATCACATACAATGATTGTGAATTAACATAGCACGCTACATGTCCAAAACCCTCTAAAGAAGGACTATTTAAAATAAGTTGATACTATTTGGAGGTGTAATAAATGTTCTACCACCAAAAGAGTATCTCTTCGACAAGAAAATCCGGTCAACACGGAAAACGTAGGATTATTTGAGATACAAGAGATTATTCTTCAACTAAAAGATAGTTTTCAAAAATTCGAGGATGATACCAGTAATCTAAGCAATTAATGCAATGTAATAAAAATATTAGCAGTTGAAGCCACACTTGCCTTTCATACGGTAAGACATCACCATAGCTATAAATCTTGTGATTGTTCCACTAAATTATATCGTCTTATGTTTTGCGATTCAGAGGTAGCATCTAAAATTTCTTCAGCTAGAACTAAAACTGAAGCTATTGTTAATAATGTCTTAGCCCCACATTCATTAAAAGACGTTTTAAAAATCATTAATGATAACAATATTTCATTTATTGGAGTTTGTACAGATGGGTCTAACCATGGTGCTGTGAAAATTTTTCCTATTTTAATTCAATATTTTGATAAACATTTTGGGATTAAACATAATTTAATTGAATTATTTGTCATTACCAGGGTCCGGATTTTATAGCATTTGCTAATTATTATAGAATACAGATAAAAATAGCAGGGTGGGCTATAAATTTGTTTTATACACCAGGGACTCTAAACATGACATTTTATTTTGCTATTTTTTGCATATTTGATGCATTTTAGATTTTTAGTGCTATTTTTAAAGTTTTGGTACTACAGTAGAACCTCGATTATCCGAACTAATTGGGACCACGCCTAGTTCGGATACGCAAAAGTTCGGATATTGGAAAAAAAAAAGCATTTTTTCAATCAGTTAAATACTTCATCTGTATTATTATTATTATTACTAATATTTTATCAGTACTTCATAATATTACATTATTAAAAATACATTACATACATAGGAACATATTATGTTTATTATATTTTTTTGTCAAAATTATCGATTTTCATTTGACGACGAGCTTCAACGCGCTTTTTTGCAGCCGAGTCTCGCATACGGTTAAGACGAATTAATTTATAAGACCGTTACGTTTGATCATCTACTAATCACCCGTACATTCAAAATATATGTATGTACTAGTGATAAATCAATAGCAAATGTTATGATAAATTCGATAAAACGGCCGCGGATACAAGTGCTTCAACGAGTTTTAACGTTCGGATACTTTAATATTGTAGTTCGGATAATAGAGGGTTCGTATAACGGAGGCTTGGATAATCGAGGTTCTACTGTATTTTCCTTACATAATGATTTATTTAGTAGTTTTCATAAATATCGTTTATATCGAGAAAAAATTATTATTGATATTTATGTGAGTTCATAAGAAAAATTACAGCATTTTTGTTTCGTAATTAATTTATAAATAATATTAAAGCTGTAGGTATACAATATTAAACATGTTAGTCTATTTTTAAAAAGCTCGGAAATACCGAATATTATATATTTTATGCCCTTTAATCTGTTTCATTAATACTCGTATGTATTTCATTATTGTTTAGATTTTACAATTTTCTCCGAGTAATACGTATTAATTCAAAAGATAAAAATATAAACCACCAGTAATAGATGATAATTTCGAAAAAAACATCAACAACAATATAATGTCGTATTAAAAAATTCATCAGCTGTAAGCTTACTTGATTAGGTGGTCTTATGTATTTAGGTTCATTGTATTTACGCCTAAAGAGTACTGCATCGACTTCCGAACCCAGCGATTTATCTACGGTCAACCAACATTGACTGACAGGACAGTCAATGAACTCGCTTTGGTTGGGCTTAAACTGTTCCCAATCTGATCCAACGCCGGTATGGACTAAAATTCGTTTGAGCGGTGTCAAACCGTACTGGTAACCCTTTGGAACGTAATAGAGTTGCTCTCTAATTCTATCGCTTTCGGGCGAATTCTCCGGCCACACCTTTCTAGAATTTATCAATCGAATACCTACCACAAAAACACTAGACAATTAACAGTGAAAATGAAAATCATCTACATATGTACGAAGTGTTTCTCTTACATTTTGCATCATGGCTGTTAGGCGTGGAAATCTGAAATTCATATTGAAGAATAAATAATAAAATACAGCAGAGGGTTTATAAACATGTACAGTTTACTTAAATAACATTGAAACTCGTCTATCATTGTTCTCCCACTTTTTCTATTGTTTTGTTTATAATTTTTAAGTAGTGATGGGAAATTATGAAAACAATGTATGTAGAAATGTAATATATTTAATCTTAGAGTATATTATAATACATTTTGTTCATTCTAAAGTATTTATTATTCAGTTTACACATATTTCACAATTAACTAAATGTGTGTTAATAACACACGGCGGTCGCCCCACCTTTGAAAGTGGGTGGGTGGGTGATAGGTGCTAGGTGGTTAGGGTAGTAGGTGCTAGGTAGTTAGGGTTATTAAAGTTAAATTGTTGAAACTTGAAAGTGTTTAATTTCAAAAACTGATTAATAAATACGTATCAATTAAATAAATAATACAAATTAAATAATAACTGCTTGTATATTTTATTCATCTGCACTATTATATAAGAAATAGTAATTTAGCTGAAATATTTAAACAATACTTCCGGTTCCCAATGTATATTTTCGTCATTAAAGTAAACACGACATTTCAATGTTTGTCTGTTATAATAACATATATTTGAACCATTTAGTATACTGTATACACTGTTATTGTCAATCCTTGTCAAAATGGTGGCACGGTGAGGCAGTATGATTTTTCCATTTTGGGCAGATATAGAAAAACGTATACATATAGAAGAATATATATATATATATATATATATATATATATATATATATATATATATATATATATATAGATGGGGCGGGGGTGGTGACGGAGAAACAAAGAAAAATTTGATGACCATTTTTTTTAAGTTGTGAAAGGGAATTGTTAGGTGTATGGGTGGGGTAGGTATTAATTTTTGTACTTTGCCCCACCTATAAAAATTGAGTTCGGCGCCACTGTGTGTGTGTGTGTGTGTGTGTGTGTGTGTGTGTGTGTGTGTGTGTGTGTGTGTGTGTGTGTGAGTGTATTTTTTAAATCTGTATTTAGTCAAAAGCGATAAAATAAGTATGAACATTTTATCAAGTTCCTAATGGAAAATCACTGGGTAAATTATTAGTCAAAGTATCAAATTTTCAAAATTATTAATTTGTTATAGCAGCAAAATAATCAGAAATCGATTTCATGTATACAGTAATACTTCAAATTGTACTGTTTTTTTTTCACGATTTTCCATTTGTTTACTCTTGTGAATGGAAAATCTATTGGGAGGTCCGGCATTACTAGTCCAAATTAAAAAGGGGTCTCTATAAAAATTTCGTCTAGAGGAAATTTCCAATCTATAGAGAATTTTTATAGCCTCAGTTACCTGTAACTCAAAAAATCAACCCCAAAAAAGTATATATACGAGTATATATATATAATGTACCAATATATGGAAAATGAGGTTATGATGAAACTTTAACCTGGCCAGCCATCTTTTCCTGTAGACGTCTCTATATTTATATACTTTTTAAGGTGAAAAGAAAATTCAATAATTAAGAACGATCAGGTTTCGTTAAAAATAGAAATAACTAATAACTATTATTCAGTAAATAGGTTAAGCACATACCTATACTTCGTAAACAGCATTAAAAAAAACTACACGAACGTCACAAATTACGTTTGAAAATATTACATTTAGTGTATGTTTTTAAAGATTTATAAATAAATTTTGATTTTAAGAACGGATTTAAAATACAGAAAAGTATAAATCAATGGATTATGAAATGTGTGTACATAACAGTTTAATAAACCCATTATTATTAAATGTTGTCTACCAACCACCATAAAATAAGACGCATTCGTAATACTTTTATTCTAGGTGAGCTTTATTTATGTTTTTCAATTTACACTTGAGTACTCTAACTGCTATTAATACATTATTTTTCAGGAAATTCTAAAAAAAATCTTAAAATTATATTCGAATGTTTTTATTAGTATTATTTATTTTATTGTCGAATCGTTTTAATTTTCAGAAATAATCAAATTTTACAAACATTTACTGGGTAGTTTCATTTTTAAAGTTAATGATCCAGTTGTTCTAATTTAATCGACGACTCTATTTGTTTTATTAATTGTTTATAATTCAGTAACACTACATGTTTTTCGTTTGAAATAAAGTATTTGAATTACTTATAGTTATACAGAATAATCAAAAGATTAAATTAAACATATTTCCAAAACAAAATATTATTATTATCTTTTAGTTTTTGATAGATACATACAAATCATGAAAACATTAAAAATATGTTATATATTTGATAATTATTCTTAACATTTATTTCAACCAATTTAATGAATAATTACATGATACATTTTTACGTTAGTAAAAAAATACTTGTTGATAACTGTTAATATTAAACAACAAAACTTATTGAAATTAAGTAATTAAATTATTTTTATTAAAGTCATATATTTTTAGTTTTTAATATATTATCAACTAAAAAAAAATAGCACATTTTGATGATATTAATTTTATAGTATACTTCTTCTTCTTCATTGGCATCACAACTCTTCAAGAGTTTTTGCCACCACCGATACCTCCTTCCACTCTTCACGGTTCTGTACTTTTTCTTCCCAATTTAGTATCCCTAGCTTATCTAAGTCTTGCTTTATTCCATCTACCCATCGCTTCTTTGGACGTCCTCTTGGTCTCTTTCGTGTGGGTTTCTACTGAACCGCCGCTTTAAGGTACTCAGAGACTGACCTTCTCATCACGTACCCAAACCATTTGATTCTTTGCGCTTTCACAAAGTTGGTTATCTTTGCACTCTTGTCATTTCTCGGATCTCTTTATTCCTTCTTATGCACCAACAATGGAAATAAGTTAGTCCCGGTTTTCGCCAAATAAAATATGGTAACCCTAATTTACAAGCATATAATATAGTGTACTCTACACCGAGGCTGGGTATTGACGAGTTAAAAAGGTAAAGTAAAATTAAATAGTTAAGTTGCTATTAACTAAATTCATCAACGAATTTCATTATTTCTTTAAATGACTACTAACTTAACGAGTTTGATTTTAATCCATTTTATGCATTTTTTTTCAGTTAAAATATTTTATATCCACGTTAAGTTAACATATATAATGTTTTGTACAAATTATTATTTTTACAAAAAAAAAAAAATGATTATATAATAATCTATAAATAATTATGAATATATGATACAGATTGCATAAGATAATTTTTATATAAATATTGTATACAAATTGAATCTTGTTTATTGTGTTTTGGTAAAGATTTATAAAGTAATTAAAAAAAAAAAAATTAACTGATTTTAACTAAGTTGAGGTACTAGTTAAAAAAAGAGAAGTAACGTTTAACTTAATTTTTTCTGTATTAATTTGACAAGTTGAAAAAATAAGCTGACTAGCTCAGCTTTGCCTTACATAAAAATGTTTTGTTATTTATTAGCATCAAATATAACTGATCCATTTATGTGTGTTACTGTTAACACATTCGTTTGTCCGTGTTTTTTTTTTCACAAGATTAATTGAAACGGAAATTTAATGAAGGCCATCGTATCACTTGTCTGCTGTATATGTATACACTATACAGATACCGAACACTACATTACAATAATATTATACAGACCGTTCATGTATCGAGTGTTATTCGGGGAGTATATTATTTTGTATACAGAGTGTTCGATCCAGCAGAGTTCAATTTATTACTATAAAACTCACCGTTGCGTGTTACAATATTGTTATACCTACCTACATCACGTATAGATAGGTATAGATATAGCCGTAAGTACGCGTGTTTTAGTATTTTATCATTAAGCACGCACGGGCAAAACTATCCGGTATAATGTTCTCGGGCGAATTTATAATTTATACATTCACATTGCGTATCTACGTTATAACGTTATGTATACTACAATATTATAATATCATATAATATACCTATATCTATGTAATTTTATATGTGAATGTCATGACATCAACAAATTATCAAATAAATGAAATAAGTGCGCAGAGCAAAGGCGTAGATATTTCGGTATATTATAGTGTCATTGTACTTACTTCGAATATTTTTGCCATAGGTGTAACTGCGTAAGTACCTATATAGGTAGGTACCTACATGTACGAAAAAATGTATTACGCGTAAAGCACGTAAACACAGGTCGTTTTTATAGGTCATAAACGTGCTTCAAAGTTGGAAATGTAAAAGTACTTCTACGGAAATAATATTAAACATAGGAAAGCCAGTTTCCTAACGCGACATATTCTGTTCAGGCGTGTTTGACATACCCAGTGGCGGCGTGAACTTATTTTTTCAATGACGCAGTAAAAGATTTTAACACCCACCCACCCACCCACCCACGGTTTATCAACACCGAAATATTTAAAAAAAAAATAAGACACTAAAAATCGATGCAGTAATATTTAATTGTTTTCAATATATATAGGTATGTAATAATATGTGTTTATATACATAAATTATAATACATATATTATAATTATTCATACAGATATTTTATTATATCTTTATATCTATTTGAATAATAATGATTTTTGTAAAAGTTCACTTGATTGAGCATATGTATCGATCACTTCATTCATGTCAACATGGATATCCTTTTCGCAGCTTAATAGCATTAAACTTTCAAGTCTTGTCTGCCCCATAGTTGATCGTAACCTTGTTTTTATTAATTTGACCTAAAACAAATTTTAATCAACTATATTTTATTATAAACTTATAAACAATAAACAAGGCATTTGTAATCTAACAATTTTTTATTGTTTATATTATAAACATAACATTTAAAAATTTAAATCATACTTTAGAAAATGTACGTTCCGCGGTTGATGATGAAGGTGGAATGGTAGCCAATGCTTTATAAGCTTTATATATATTTGGAAAAGCTGAAACTAAATCATAGCTAGACAAAAGTTCAATGATTGTAGTAACTGATATTTTAGCTGTGACCTTATCTTTTTCATTTATTTTTTCATTATCTGAAATCTCCTCCTCAGTAGAACTTGATATCTCATTATTGTTGTCAATATTCATATTTGAATTTGATGCATGTAGATCTGAAGATAGTTTCATTCCATTCAGTAGTTGATTTATATTATTTTTCAGTTGCACATATTCAATTCTTAATTGGCTTTCATTTACACCAATCCATGGAGCTATATGTCCTCTTTCTTACTTCTTTAAAATCACAGTTGACAACTTCATTTACTTTTCCATATTCTTTAGTAGTTTTTAAAAAATCATCAAAAGAATCATCAGACCGTAACTCCATTAAGTTTTCTTTTGCAATATTAACCAAATTTAATGCTTCAATAAAATCAATGTTTCTTGATTGCAAATAATTGGATAAAGGTGTAGTAACATTAAAAATATTTTTAAAAAAAATTAAACATAATATAAATTTGAATTCTGATATCGTATTCAAAAATGTTCTGGAAGTTGATGCTGTCACTCTGTCTGATGAATTAGATAACAGCTTCAGAGATTCAACTAACGCTTGATATTTTTCAAAAATAACGGTTAAAACTCTATCATGGGACGTCCAACGAGTATCAGAAAAACTTTTCATCCTTTGAACTCTTTTATTTTCATATAACTTTTTCTGGCACTCAACAAATACAGCAGTTCTTTTGCGTGCTTTCATAAAAAATACCAATGCTTGTACATCTCCCAAAAAATTTTTGGTATCAACACACGAGTCACAAGTATCGACTACAACTAAATTGAGAAGATGTGCAAAACACCATACATATATGGCTTTGGGATTTTGCTGTTGTATGAGCGTTCTCAGACCAGAGTAAATCCCTTGCATTGCCGCAGCACCATCATATGCCTGAGCACATAAGTTTTTTTTCCAATCAATACTGTATTTACTTGTTATTGTACAAAACAAGTCAAATAGCCCATGCCCAGTACCATCACTTGCTATTTCTAATGCCAATAACCGTTCTTCAATTTTACCATTTTCATTAACAAACCGAACTACAAATGAAAACTGTTCTTCATTAGATATATCAGTGGTTGTATCAATAATCACAGAAAAAATACCAGCTTTCTTCATATTTTTTAATATTGTTGAACGAACTATTTCACTCATAATGCGTAAAAGTTGATCTTGAGATTCGTGAGACATAAATGTAAGTCTATTTTTTTTCATTTTGTTAACCTTTTCAAGATGTACGGTAAGAGGTGAATTATGATGGGCAATTATCTTTAACATCTCAATAAAATTTCCCCGGTTCAAAGATAACTGACATTCAGAATGACCTCGTAAAGGTATATTCTGTCGGGCAGCAAAATATAAAACTTCTACAATAGCACGGACTACTTCTCGATTATCAGCAACTTGTCTATTGGCATACTGAGTAAGTTGTACATCTACATTGACCCGATTACTTTTTATAAAAAGGCCTCGACTAATTTCTGATTGTAAATGTTCTGGTGAATGTTCATGAACTGCAATTTTTCTAGTCAAATTACACCAATCACCAAAACCTTGTAATGCTAAATTATCTTTTTTCGCTTTTGGGAGCCCAAACAATTTACATGATATACAATACACTCGATCTTTAGATGGAGAATATGACAACCAAAATCTTCGTGGTGGGTTATTGGGAATTATCTTACTGTTGCTATAAAAAGACTCGTTAAATGATCGATTATTGCCGCTCCAATCTCTTTTTTTGGGGAATATTCCCAAAGGTAACTCAAGTGGTGATGGCTGACAAGGTCCAAGATTTACATAGTAGTGTAAAAGTTCCTGCGATATAGAATCTGGAATACCAGCAGGATCATTTTTGAAAGCCATTTCTGTCAATAAAAAATACCATGTTAGTTTATATTTTATTAAACATATACATTTTAGTTTATATTAACAATAATAGGTACCTGTATCTTTAGTATAATCAGATGTACATATACTCAAATTGTAGTTAGAGGTCAGGGCTTCATTTTGACTGCATGTTGGGTTTTCATCTAAAAATACAAAAAATTATTTAATAATCGCTTAAAGAATAATACTTCTTTAGTTTTTATAATAAATAATAATTTTTTTTTTATGTATTTAATTACAAAGAACAAAAACTGTTAATACTTTTGAAAAATTACTAAATGGTGAAATTTAAAACTATTATACCTATTGTTAATTTGATGGGTGACTTCAAAGTAAGGATTGGACTCTGGCTAAATGGCAAGCTGGTTGATAAAGAATTGGACACTTCTTCATCCATTCCAACTAAAATAGTAAAAATCATGTACAAGGTGAAATGTGGTAAATAAAAATAAATAATATTATTAACAATAATAGGTAGGTACCTGTATCGGCTATATCTTTAGTATAATCAGAAGATGTACATGAACTAAAATTTTTTTCAGATAATAGTCCAGAGTTTAGGGCGTCATTTTTACTGCATGTTGGGTTTTGATCTTAAAATTAAAATAACTCAATTTAGCATAAAAGTTACTTAAAAAAAAATATGTGATATGATTGTAAACCAAAATATGTGTTGCTTTACTGAGAATTTAAAATACCTAGTTTTGAAGAAAATGTAGGCACATACATTTTTATATTCTAACACACAAAAAATATTTTATTTATATACACATAAAATATAACATAATACCAGTATTACCAGCTACGTGAGCTATGAATTTTATATGTATTAAAAAAATATATTATACAAAAAAATGAATTGCATTTTAACTATAATATATTAGATTTGGCAATTGCAACTTAACTACCCACATAAATCAGGTATTTGTACATCAAGTCTCAAAATATGTATTATAAATATTATATAAGTATATAAAATAGTTCAAACTTACCTTTTACACTTGTGGTAGTTTTAAAAAACTTGGAAATATTACTGTTGTTTGACATAATTTTTCTTTTTTTACTCGTACATGAATTAATGTGCCTTGTCCAATTTGTGTTATTCAATTTTCCACGATTTTTCCCACATTCACAAATTTCAGAATTCATAGTGAAAGTTTAGAAGCACAATATAATATTTGTATTTTGTAATATTAAATAGGTAGGTAACACGTAACTTATTACAGACTACAGTGCACAGTAAGTTACGAAACAGATATGCATAAGTTAATCAACTCGTTGACAAACGTCAAACTCTAAGTCGCAAATCGCAATAACCGCATGTCCGCATTAGGCTATTACTTATTAGCATTTTATTCAATTTTCAATAATGATAAATTTATAATAATATCACACCAGTCACTCGTGCATATGTACGTCGTCGGGTGGGCGGGCGACGCGACAAAAATAAACACAGCCCACAGGAAAAACCCAACTTGGTGGTAATTTGTAAATACCATGACGCGCGGTGACCGGGAGATAAAATTGTTATCGCTCACGTTTAAACAAAAACGTTTCATAACGCTACGTAACATGATCCTTTGGTACGTCCGATGTAGTTTTATAGCATCTTTAACATCTATTGTCCCGTTCACTATTGTTTATGTAAATGTTTAAATGTATTTTATATTGTTAATCGATGATGTTAAAATAAGTTTCTAACTTCTACTCAACTCCAGACGTCAACTTTCAACACCTACCCACCCACCCACCACCCACCACCCATTTTTTCTTGACGCAACTGCGTCATATTAACCCCGTTCACGCCGCCACTGGACATACCTACCTACTTATCATAATGTAAATAGTGATTTAATAATCACTTGGTACAACGATAAATTATTTATACGATTCCCCTCTACCTCATATAGATGGCATCTAACCAAACTTCCTATAAAGCTGTGTCAAATATTGTGTAAGTATTGGCTGCCGTTATTATAAGCCATCTATAAAACTATATAAAAACAACAGCATCAGTGTTTTAAATAATACTTTATTAAAATACATAACATTTCATGTATTGGTTATAAAGTAGTAGATATGTATTAACCTGTAGTTAACTAAATAGGTAGTGAATTACGTATAGATAATTTAAAGACTTCAAACTATTTTTTGCATTTAATAAAATTAACAATTATTTCAAAACCTAGTTGTTCATTGAAGATTAAGTAGGTTCATTTCAAATAAATTTGTATTAGATGTTTGAAAATCACCAACTAATTGAGTATTAATTAATAAATATTACTTTGGTACATAATAAAGTGGTGAAAAACTACACAAATACACAATAACTAACATTTATTAAAAAAAAAAAAAAGATCATTATAATGACTTGCATTAATTGAGAATACGGTTCGTTTCATTTACTCTACATAAGCACAGTGCACACGTACACAATACCTATCCTGTTATATCGAATATTATCTGGAAAGGGTAATGGAAATTATCATTGCTTTCCAATTTAAAATTCTTATACGCAGGCACATACGAGAAATTATAAACATATAATGCATTCTATCGAAAAATGCTTTTGAAATGAACAATTTAAATATACGTAAAAAATCGTTTAATGATGTCTGTTTTTAGTTATTTACTATTGTAACATTATAAATAAAGAAAGAACTTGAAATTTCACCAATTAATAGTAATAGAATTGAATGAACTCAATTAAAATTTTTTAAAAATGTAGGCATTCGGGCTAAATATAGACTTTTTGTTATACTAAACATATTTAATTTTAAGTAGGTATGTAGTTTTCATTTAATTACATTTTAAATCCATTAATACTTTTTTAGGAATTCTCCATATATTTTTCATCTGTTATTGTTTTCTCTAAAACAATATGTATATATCTAATTGTAAATCATTAAAATTAAAAATGCTCATAGTTATTACTTATTATAGTAATTAATACCTAACCTTGAAAGTACAGCCTGTGTCCTATGGAAGATTTAGCGGGGCCCGGAGCAAATATTTTTACTAGGCCTTAGAAATAAACCTTGGTTTGGTTAGAGCTAAAACTACTTGTGAGTTTGAGTTTGTTCACATTTCTTATTTGACATTATGTAAATAGAATAACAGTGAAATATTATTTTGTACATTTTTTAAAGTAATATTATGTACTATTGGTGCGAAAAAGTGAATAATACAAACGATTTTATTATAAGTACATACATATGAAGCATAATATTAAAGTTAAATATTAAAATACCATTCAAATTTTCACAAAATAGACGGAAATTGTTAATTAGTTTGAAAAACAAAATTTTAGGCTGACAAATCATTAAATTCCGTGAATGACGATGGGCCCCTAAAATTTTGAGGCCCTAGGCAGCTGCCCCTTCTTCTCTGCCCTTCCGCCGGCGCTGAGTTTGGCTTCCGGCATTCCTAGTTCAAATTCTTAATGGAAGTAATCGCACATGGCACACATATAGTATTTATGCTGATCATAAAATAATAAAAGCATTTAGATTTTGGAGCAGCCAACTTAGAACATTTTTGTTGAGCCTGTTGGAGTTTTTTATGATTGTTCGGCGACTATTTATGATTTTGTACATAACAATTTAATAAAGGTATCTAATACCTCAAGTCTTAAAATAGTATTATACATGTACAGCAAACTTCATACATGATGTGAAAAAGTATATTAAATTCAACAGAACTTAACAGTTTGCACTGCATTACTTACTTACTTAAAATAATCTATTTGTGCTAAGTCGGTCACAACTTAATTTTGTTATTATTATAAATAACTCACAAATTTATGCAAAAAGAAGTGGTAAAATAGGTATTTATTAGTTAGGGATCTTTCTGCAGAAAGGCTCTTTCAGACTATCTGCAACTGTTAGTTTATTACTCTTTGTTCAAAACCTGTCTACTCACTTTTTTTTATTATTATTTAAAAATAAATAGTAATAATAATAATAAATAATAATAATACGTATTCGCTTTGAAAGAAAAGACTTACAATTTTATCATTACTAACATTTTACTAGTTTGGGGGTTTCATAAAACATTTAAAAACAAATATTTATAAGAAATTGTAAAGAATGGGTGAGTTATGGACAATGGACATGGTTATTACTTATATTTAAGGTGAGATGAATATGAAACAAAAGTTTATTTGTTCATAAAATATGTTTAACATATGAACCAAAAATTACCATTTGTTGTGGAATTTTTGGCCACGTGCCTACTGTAAAGTTTATCAGTGACAGAAAATGTATGCAGCCGACAATATTGTTCTTTATTCTTTGTTGTTGAATATTTATTATATATTTTCGTTAAGGAAGGACCATTATCTATTATTTTATGCGTTTCTAAATGTCGTGAATTCGTACATTTCTTGAAATTTATCCACGAGTTCAAAAAATCATAAAAACCTTTTAAAACGAAAAAACGCAATGTGCATTGGCCATTGAGTAGTTACCTACATTAAATATTCAATGGTTCAAGTGTTCAATTTGTTTTAAAGAGTGTAGATATTTATTTCCTGTGTATACTGACGTACGTACCTAATAGGTTGAGTAGGCGACGAATTTACTATTAAATTAAATTGAAATATCATTGAGTAAATTGAAATGAATAACAATAAAAACCTATTTTATACCGCGAAAAAATTGTCCACAGATCGACCAAATTTTTAGAAAACAACAAATAGTTGTATAAATAGTGCACCTACTATAGAGGACTATAAGAGGACAGCACGAATCAAGTCAGCCCGGTTTAATCCAAAAGTAGAATTCGTGTACCAAAAAGTGCAATCTAATTAATAATGCACAATAATATAAATAATGCTCAAACTTACAACGCTTTTTATAGTGTCAACAATTTTTTTCGTGACTAACTACTTTGGAAGGGGACATGAAATTAAACAGGATCTAAAATCACATGTTAGTACTGTATAGCACGAGTATTGTATAAAGTTAAATTAGTTGGTACATTGTACTATAAAGAATGTGAAAGCTTAATTTAATTTGAAACGACTTTGATTATTTTTAACCTGAGTCATTTTTGTTTAATTAAATTATTTATATTGTCGTTTTTTTTTATTCAAAATCGATTTTAGAGGAGCATAAAATGAGTAATTGGTAGATATTTTTTATACGAGAACTTAAATTATCAAAAAAAAATAAAATAAAATAATAATAATAAAAAAAATATATATATATATATATATAAAATATAATAAAAACTAGCATGGATATTTCTGCAACTATTTATTTTTCGCATATGACAGATAATGTAACTTGCTAATCCTCCTTCTTTTTAGATTTTATTTAGAAACACTGAACTTTATTTTTCTTCGATCCAAAAATATTTAAGGTTTGTATTTTATTAAATGTTTGAAATTATCAGTATTGCTGTCTTGAATATTCCGATTCAATGCTCCTGTATTAAAAAAAAAGAGATAACAATTTTCATCAGCCATAAACTCACGTATTGTCCAACAGTGGCGCCGATGTATAAAAATAAATGTAGGGCTAATCACATTTGACTACCCACCCACCCACCTCACCGAAATACCTTAAGTAAAAATTATTATTTCTTAGTTCAAATCTAGAAATAATTTATTATATAGATATATCCATAGTACAAATTTTATACAACTGCATTATGCCCTATAATATGTTTCAACTCATAAATATTATAAATGTTTTGTATGGTAGTATGGTATGACCAATTAAGATGCATACAAAATAAACCTAAGAATTACAAACTAACTATAAATAACTAACTAATAACTAACTATAAATATTTAGTTATTGAAATCTACGGAGGCATAGAGGTGATTATACACAATTAGATTAATTATTTACGTGTATATATTATATTGATGTAATGAAAAAATAAAAAATAATACATTTGGTCAAATATGTAATTTTCAAAACTAATACACTAAGGCTTTACATATAAATATGAATAATGAAAATATGTAGCTACATATTTTATATTTACCTATATATAACTATATAAGTCCCGTCCCTAATAATTACTTTCAAATTATAACTTATCATACTACCTATTTATGTAGGTAATAGTGTTATTTCCAAACTATTTAATTTGAATTACCAACCGACGTATTATTATAATTTATATCTCTTTCTTGCAGTTATCGTCAACCGGCAGACCCACCCACCCACCTCTTTTCAATATGTAGGGCAGTTGCCCTACATCAATATAGGTTTCGGCGCCCCTGTTGTCCAATAAATTTGCTGTTAGCGAACGTCACGCGATTCTATTTGGTTAGTAAAGAGCATAGGTACTAATGTAATTGTAGCAGAGCAATATGATAATTTATGGGCGTTGTGCAAAGTTTTAAATCAAGACACCTTAAAGACACAATTAAGGCACTTTTACAAAAATAGGGTAGGTATTAATATAAATGTACTTTTAAAATTCAGCCTTATTACAAATCAAAAAGTTTAAAACTTGAAATTTTCAACTCTAAATACGTAGCATTTTACAAACTTACTCATTAATAGGTCTATTAGCAAACATATTATGTATAAAAATCTGTTTCGTTTGCTCTTAAATTCTTGAAATGTTGAAATGTAACAAAATTATAAACTTTTACCGATAATTAATCGACCTGGATTATTTTCCGCTCATATTCGTTTTTTTAAGATTTATTTCTGTATATACTAAAAATAATAAATTACAAAAATGTACACATACAATACTCAAATTCAGGCATTTATAAGCTTCGTATAGTTGTATAAACTGAAAACTCATAGTAATTGATGAGGACATCACTAATTTCTATCATTACTCATTAGACATTTATTTTATGATTTATTTATAGCAAACTGAGAAGTAGGATTTTTTTTTCAATTCATAGTTGATGTTTATTTAGTTACCTTAATTTTTTGAATATAATAAGACATTGATGATTGACATTGAATATATTTTTCTTTTTAGAGGTTCTTTGGGTGAATTAAATTGAATCGAGCCATGGCACGTTCGACAATGTCGTACAATTCATGATAATCTTGTTTTTCTTGAGCAGGTATGAAGTACATAAAAAAAACAAAAACAATGATTACCTATAATACGCACACGTTATAAATTATAATATACGTAGATGAATGATTTGCACATTCCGTTTATGTTGTGTAATTTTAAAATGGTTGTAGGCTCTTACATTATTATTAAAAAGCCGATAAGATAATGGTGGTGGAAGTTCGTCCTTCGTCGCTTCGCTCCTCGGACAAGATAATGGTGAGGAGTGTATAGCACTTTCTATCATGGGATCACCTAACCTAACCTCGGACAAGATATTGGTGATGAATGTATTAAGTTTTAAAGAAATGATGACTCATTTCTTTAGTATAAAACGATTCTGAGCGAAGCTTCAGTGTAATATAATATATTATTATTTAAATACTGTTTACGTATTTTACGGTTATTTGTATAATTTTTGGTGAGTTTTTTTGTAATTAAACCCTCATAAAATATTCAATTAGATATAACTCATTTAAACTTCAATTGTTATACCAATTATAATTCATTAGAAATAAACTTAAAAGAAATCAGACAATATCGAAAAAAATCGTATAATAATTTATTAAAGTGTGTATAAAAAAAAATCCTGACTAACGATTTTTGAACTTTTGTTAGGATAATTAGGTAGGTATATGAGTAAGGTCATATTAAATTTTCAGAACTTTTTGTCAAATATTTAAAATTATATTACATAAAAACTTTCAAACAATTTGGTAAATTAAAAGTTCTATATTTAAGTCAAAAGTGCTTTAATTGTTCTGAAAATTTTGTCCAATATAAAAAAGTATGTTTTTGATATTGGATCAAATTTTCAAGTTTCTAGCTTCAATACTTTTTGATTTATGACTAAATACCTAAAATCTGAACAGTGAAAATCTCGTTTACGGCGGATTTTTAACGATTTTACCGTTTTTACTCAGTTTTTCGATCGTTATTCTTGATTACTGGAAAAACTATGGAGATTTTGGAAAAATGACCTCTCTAAAGTACCATCTCAGTTCAATTTCGAATCTAAAGAGTTGCTGGACGAAACTTTTGGACAAGGATTTCTATACGAAAAAGTGTTTACAGAAAAAAAAAAAAAGAAAAAAAAAAAAAAAAAGAAAAAAAAAAAAAAAAAAAATAAACATCATTGTAAAACCATAAGATCCTTCGCTTCACTCAGAATCTAAAATAATTGTAGGTACCTACCTACATAATATGCATTCTTATCTGTCAATGAGTGTGTTAAAAGTTGAAGCTTGGGTTATTTATGGTAATTATTATTAATTAGGTACCTACCTAATGGTTTTTAAATCTGAGCGGAGTAAAGAAACAATCTTATTTTATAATTTTATACAGTTTTTCCTTGAAAAAATCTCGGGATAAAAAGTTATTATAAATTGGTAGGTATTCAAAAATCAAAATGGTATAAAAATATAATAAAAAATAATATGCATATTTTCTCTATCAGTTAAAAAATAATGAAATGTTGTCAAAGTTCACAAACAAAAAATGTACTTATATAAATAAAATTTAAAATATTTGTAATTATAAAATGTAAATTTAAATTGAAATCCCAAATTAATTTATCTTCGAAAACACGTTATTTTTATACTTCAGTAAAAAATGATAAGCTAGCTGTATCTATTTGATATGAAATGTTAAAAATAAGTAGGTGTAGGGACCTCCACAATGTTTAAAAGTATTTTAATAAATATTCAAAAACTGAAAAAGAATTACTATACGACTAAAATGTTTCAAATTATATACCATAGAATTATTTATACGACTAATTACTAAATTTAAAAGGAAATCATGTCAACAATACGTACTTCGATAATCAAACATCGATCAATTAATAAAAATCGCATTTTTTCGGCTAAAGATGATCCTTTGTAAAAATATAATTATGGGTTATGAAATAGCAATATGATTGGATAGGTGCGCTTTCACATTCTTCTCTCCCGTAACCCGTTATTGAAACGACAGAATTCCAAAAATATACAATATAGTTTAAAAAAACATATCATGTTACACGGAGGTACGTATTACAAGTGAAACTTAATAAGGGATATCAATTATCAATCATGAATCATTAACTAATTAAAATTAAAAACTGGACGAATTTAGCAGAGGAATTTTTCGATCGCTGGAGTTCTATTCGAAGTTCGAGATGACTAATTCTAAACGTTAACTTTAACGTTAATTTTTTCAGTAGGTATCATAAACACAGGAATTCGATTTCACACTCGCTAATAAACCTTCGACAGTAAAATGACCGTTCATCGTGTACCTAATGATCACATACACCGTACACGTACGTCTCTGTATGTCTACCATCGTATGAAACCGAAAGCGAAGACGAGAATAATTCTTTTATTTATTATTCTTATTTATTATTTTATGAATTATTCGATTATGCAACGAAGGATCAAACTACCGAAGTTACTCCGTTTATTTTCGTACTCATGTAGGACATTGCGAGCTTCCGTTTGATGTCGAACAACGTAATTTAAACTCGCGCATTAACGTATATTGGTATTCGTATCGGGTGGACATCGGCTACATTACCGAGTTTAATGCACTGCTTTGTCGTGCACGTCTCGATAATTTCAATGAAAAACGTTTCAGACGACAATAATGATAATAATAGTATAATAAAGTAATATTTATTATTATTATTATTATTATTATCGATGGTCGCGGGATGATTAGGTCCGTCAAAGCGCGCAAGAAAATTATTATTATAATATATAATAATAATAATAATAACAGTATAAAATAGTAATAAAAATAACGACGAGTCAAACTCGTACGTTTCACAACTCTCAAAACACGGCCGCCGCCGCCGCCGGGCGCTGCGTCGTGCGAGAGATAAGGTCGACGGTCGAGTCGAATGGATATCGGAGAAGACGACCGGACGTCGGCGTAATCCCCGCCGACCGCGGACGGACGTCGTCGTCACGTTTGGTTTCTTCCATGAGTGCATCATCGTAGGCGTCGCGTCGGTGGCGTCGGCGGCGGCAATCGGTGTGGGTGCTGCGGGGTGCAGGGAGAGCGGCGCGGCGAGGGCGTAAACCGCCGTTTCGTCGTGTGATAATAGAGAACGGCGATCTTCACTCTATCAGTGCGCCGTCTTGCTCCGACGCTCTTTTATCAGCGATTTTTATTTTCTATTCTCCTCTCCGTCGTCCGTAACACCGTCGTTTTCCGTGTCCCCGTCGAAAGCCGGCCGTTTCAAGTTTCGACGCAGCGCTGTGTCGTAAACGATTTTACTGCTGTATTGTAATTATTATTTATTGCCGTGCCGTCGAATCAACATTATTATTATTATTATTATTATTATTATTCGACGGTTTCATGGACTCTCCCCGCTTCGCCGCCCGCCGACGGACAATTATTTGCCAGTGAAATATAACGCGGCCGCCCGTGCTATACCCGTTTGTCGTTTTCGCGATTGTCGCGGCGCGTACGCACTCAGTCGCATCGTCGCCGCCGCGGACCCCACGTTTTGGCCACCACCTGTTTCTTTCCTTCACAGTCACACGCACTCTCTCCCGCTCAATCACTCTTTCTTTTTCGTTTCCCTCCCTGTCCGCGCGATACTCGACGTATTATCATCACCGCACGACGACGCCGACGCACACGATTTTTGTGAGATCCTCTTCGATTTTGGAATGAACAGCATCGCCCACCGTTCATCATGACTGTGGATTTTTGCGATCATTTCTGGGTAAATATTATTCGTCTCGGCAGACCGTCAGCGTTTTTCGCCTACCGAGCGGTACCTAATTGTAATAATCTCCCGACGTCGACGTCGTATTATCATTGTTATTTTCATCATCATCGTTATTCTTTACTGTTAACGTTCGTATTTTTTACGAAACATGTTCCATTTGATCCGTGATTAATGTAAATACCCACTGTTATTGTACGTAGTTCTGTTTCTCCAATGTACCACACGGTCGGTCAACATCATTAATCAGGATTACTGTTTTGACTGCTTTGTTGTTTTTTTCAATCATATTTTGCTATAAAATGAATTATACTCGAATCATTTTGTAGTTTTCTTTACTGTCTTCTGACATTTTTATATCATATAATAGATTGTTGGTATTGATAATATTATTTCGTTGTATTTTACTAATTTCGTTGTAATTGTTACTTGAACTACCTAGACTCTGCATTCCAAAATAAATTTGATTGTCTTGGAAATTGATTTATGTTGGTAGTTACAATTTTTTTTATGGTTTTGTTTTTTATTAAAAAAAATAAAATAATTTTCACAACTAATAATCCAGATGAGTTCATTTATGAATATTTTTATTCAATGAAAGTTTATGATCTTACAGAAGTTAAGTATTTTATGAAAATTAATTTTGGCTTCATTTCCAATCAAGAACATTGATATTTAAATTTAATATCTGTTATACCTAATATTTTATTCAATTTTATAAGATAAAGTTTATGTATGCAACATGTTCTTGATGGTCTTCTTATAAATAACTTAAAGATTATTTATGGGCTTTTATTTATTGTGCAAATACGTTACTTATGGTAAATGAAATAAACAAATAAACAAATAAGATTTCTACCATAGGTAGTATCAATATCTTCCTGAACAATAATATCTAACTTTATATTTGTATTTAGATAGGTATGTAATAGTTATTTTAATAAATACATTTTTTATTATGTTAAATTGAATTCGGTAATGGTAGGTATATGGTATAATTTTCTGTTGTATTTTGATATAATTATATATATATACTTACTGAATATGTTATCAATATAAATCAACTATCCGTAATGTGTTAAAAGGTACCATTAAAAACTGACTATATTTTATCGGTGCACATGATAAAATTTGATACATTACTAGATTGCATTGTACATTTCTTACATTAGTCTATTTAATAACATAGGTAATTCTAAATATTAAATCTGAAACAGAATTCAAAATACAATAATAACAATCACAAATATAAATAATTATTGTCAAAAAGTGTATTTAATAGATTGAATAAGTATCAAAATAAAATGAAGGTACATTGAATGAAACAAACTAATTGAAATACCAAATTTAATGAAATAAATGTTAAATATACTAAAACCATTTGTTTACTGTAAAATTAACTGTCCTCAAATTAGTAACTTATGTTAAGTAGGCATATTAACTGACATTTTTTATAATTATATATTTAAATGAAATATACCTTGAGACCACCAGATTTAAATAATCATGATATTATAACAAATTACCTACAGTTTTTACTATTGATAATTTGGAAAGAACTTATCTAGTATATTTAATGAAATGATTGACAGTAACTATACTTAACAAAATTAATATGCGGGTAGAATTATTTAGTTAAGTAAATGTTTTGGTCAGGGGCGGACTGGCCCGGGGTGCTATACACCAAGTAGCACCCTGGGCCCCGATTCGTATTTATAACCGGGCCCCCGATTATCACAGTCGGGGCCTTTTTTAATTTAACTTTTATTGTAATATTTTATAATATAAAGATAAATTATAAAAAAGATCGACAATATTGTTGTTAATATATTTATAATGTTACATTGTGTCATCGTATCAGTCATGTCTACGTAATAATCGAGTTTTCATTAAAATACAGATGTTCCTTTGGCTTGTTGCGATTGAAAAATCTTCTAAAAATACATTTACTCTATAAGCTATCCACATAATACATAAAATGTTATTATAAGTATCTATATTATATCCATATCTCCATCATACTGTTCATACTCCCAAAAAAATAACTATTCTTATTTTTTTTTTATGTATTTATTCACTTTTCTGGACTCTTTCCTAATTAAGGTAGGTTTGAAAAGAAATACGGGCCCCTAATAAATTTTGCACCCCGGGCCAAAAATAGCCAGTCCGCCCCTGGTTTTGGTATAGTTGATATCTATAGATATTTTAGAGATTATGGAACATATTACAATTTTTAAACTATTAGCATTTACTATTATATCAGAACCAACTAAAGGAGTCAAATAGAGTTCATTTTTACAAACTTAATTAATATATACAGGTATAAAAGTAAAAATATGTTTTATAAATTAACTGAAATATTGACCTGTTTCAAATATTTGTTTATTAAGTCTAAATATTATTATAGTTACTATTGGATAACATAAAAAGTGCATTGTACATATTTTTAGTAAATTTAACTATTTTATATTTTTTACTCGAATAAATTGTTTTGGTATAAATTATAATATGATAAATCATTATATAATATTGGTACCTCCATAAATAGTATCAACCAGTATGTGTGGTATGTATTGTATTTGAAACATGTATCAAGGGTACATTGTATTGTGGGTAGGATGGTCCATAGATTATACTCTATAATTGTTTATTATTATCATGTTGTTAACTAAATAGAAATTAATGAAATAAGCATTAACATGTTCAATTAATTAATCTCTCATGTAGTAAGTTACCATCTATAAAATTCTACATTTCTAAAACCATTATTTACTAAGTATGCTACATATTAATTAATTAAAATTATTCAAACTATAAATTACCTAATGTATTCCAATTTTCACATAGATTCTGAAAATCACTGTGCACACATATTGTAATGATGTAGATACCATATTGATGTGTCTCGTGAGTTGATAAAAATTTTTTCGATTTTAATTCATCTAAATACCAACTCTGTAACTAATGTAGATGTTTATCTGTGAATGCATCTATTTACCTATTTTAAAATAAAATGATACCTAGGAGGTATAGAATTTACACATTTTTGAGTACATATATCTCGACATACATACTACGGCTAACTTGTCGTATGTGCTCTACTGTGTTTTGCCACTCTACTTTTAATGAAGAACAAACATTTGTATGAATAAATAATATATTATATAATTATTACAAATTGTTATATATAATCAACGTGTTCGTTGTCGTCTCGTTATTCATTGCAATTAATAATAATAAAAAAAAAAATTTTTAATTAAATAAATAAATATTAAAATACTTGTGCCATATCCCTTAGGAATGCGTTAAATGTGTCACTTTTATTCTATTATTACACAATACATTTTCTACATTTACTAAAAGATTTTTGCAATCAAAAAATTAGTAACTGATTCTTCGTTTTGTATAATTTTGTAAAATATTTTTGCAATCATTTTGAACGTTACGTGAAAATACAAAATAATGTGTGAAGTGTGGACTCAAATATTGTCACCCGTCGACTAAATATACGATCCAATATTTGATTTGTTAGATGCACTATTTGGTTATATCTCTCAAACAAAAAATATTTTATTGTAAAAATAAATCTATTAACCCTTCAGTAGGTGTGTGTATATTTATAACACAATGAGGAGTGTATAGCGCTAACTTTTATAATTTTTACTATTATAAGCTGTATATCGAAATATAACTGTGAATTTCGTTATAAATACTTATTTAGGATCACTATAATTAATTATTACTAACAAATGGTAGGTGCATTACTTAGTTAAAACTTATCAAAAAAAAATTTTTTAAATATATATATATATATCTGTGAAATGAAGATTAATAAATACATTCATTATAATAAATTATAATTCTACAGTTTAAATGAATAATAATAATACTTAAAGATATAAATACAAATATATACATTTAAAAAAATTATAGTTCAATAGTTTTAAATTAATAGTAACGTATGAGCGCGTATTGAGCTGCTCACTTTATCGAGACAGACAAGTTTAATATATTGTCATTTCTACACAAAACAATGGATTGGGTTATTTTATAAGAAAAATTTCCAGTAATGATAACTTAAGGGATATGTAGGAATGACAATTTAAAGAAAAAGTTGAAATAAGAGGTACCTAAACTAGTTATAGAATAAGTGCCACTTATTCTGACGGGTTAAATATGATAAAAATTATTTAAATTATAATTTAGTATTTTAATATAATCAATAATAATAAATAAATTTAACTATTTTTGTAATTTTATTAATTTAAATATTTATTTTTGATTTTTATAGGGTGAAAAAAATAATGGATTTGATATATTATATCATAACATGAAACATGGTTTGATAGCCAGTAAAGATCTCTCAGACTTTTTGAGAGAAAGGTAAGTTTTTTTATTAAAGAAATAATGTGTAGGAATACAATTTCATCATATATTATGTTATTGATTATAGGACTAACATTGAAGAAACATGTTCAAAACTACTTGCTAAGTTGGCTAAACAAACTAGTAATACTTCAACGTCTGGTACATTCAATCCTTTATGGCAATTACTTCGCTTATCTATAGAAAAACTTACCACCATACATATGCAAATGGTACATAAAGTCTGTGAGTTAGTAAAAGATGTCACTAAATATACAGATGAATTGCATAAAAAGCATAAAAATGTAAGTATTATTTGTAAATTTACAAATTAAAAACTATTTGATTGTTATTTTTACAAAACCATATGTATTACATAGGTTAAAGAAGAACAAAGTGGCACTTTAGATGCTGTTCAAGCTATACAATCTACTTCGGTAGCTCTACAAAAAGCAAAAGATATATATGTTCAAAAAGGAGGAGAGTTAGATAAACTCAAGAAAGATAATGCTTCAACCAAAGAAATTGAAAAAGCAGAGTTGAAATTAAAAAAAGCTCAAGATGATTATAAAGTATTAGTCGACAAATACAGTGCTGTGAAGGAAGACTTCGAAAAAAAAATGACTTCAGCATGCAAGGTTAAAATAATTTAATTTATAACATAAGTATTAATAATAATTTACAATATTATGTGTATAATATTAGTTCATAATTCATATTTTTATTTTTACAGCTTTTTCAAGAAGTAGAAGACTCACATTTGAAACAAATGAAAGATTTCTTGAACTTGTATATAGAGTTAGTTGAAACAAATCATGAAGAAATAGGAAAGGTTAATTTTTGATAAACACATATACTTAAATATTATTATTTACAATTTCAAAAAATTACTTAAGATGTTATTCAATAAAATTACATAATATTTTCAAGAAAAATATATAGTTATATAGTTTTTCATTATTAGTTATTTTCTATTAATGAAAAATCTGTAAATATATGTTTAATTAATCATTATTTTTTTAGGTGCACGTTGAGTTTAAGAAACAATGTCTAGAAATGACTGTTGATAAGTTATTGGAACAATTCGCTGTTAGCAAGTGTACAGGATCAGAAAAACCCGGTATTTATCATTTTTTATGATTAATTTTTAGAGATGTTTACTTTTTTTATTTATTTAACTTTTTTTCTTATTAGAAACCATTGAATTTGAGGAAGTTTGTTTGAATAGCACAACTAGTAGTTTAAATCAAGTTCCTGACTCATCTAGTGATTCAAGATCTATGCAAGGAATAAACTCACCAGTATTCACGGGTACGCCACAAAATTCATGTGCAGTTAGTGTAGCTTCTGAAAAGCCTTCTACGGCAAAACGTGAAGGTAATTGCCGTATAAGGGACAAGAAAGATGCTACCAATTACCAGTCCTCCAGAGCAACATCCTTACTCAATATCTTCATCTCCAACTCCCACGGTATGTTCATTTAACATTAAATTTTTTTCAACCTCGCAATTGGCCTACAAGAACTGCTATTATAGTAGAATTTTTTCTGCACCGTACCAGCAATCGGTAATATCAAACATCTTTTTAGTTGCTTTATACCATTATATTTTTAATGTATACTAGTTAGTTTATTCTGACCAATCCCCTTAATACATTTCTTCTTTCAAAATCATCACTTAAATTTTTCATTGTAAATACTGTAGATACACCATTCTATAATTAAATTGATATTACCAACATTTTTCTTGAATTACTCTAAATCTTTTGTTAATGCAAAATACTTAAAACAAATTGCATGACAAAATAAACAAATGTGTGAAGAGGTTTAATGTAATAAAATATTTTTGTTTAAGAAGTAAATTTTATCTGTTTTATATGAATTCATTTATTGACCTATAGTGAACTTTACTTTATAGTTGCGAACATTAATTTTTATTTTGTCGTCATTAAAGATTATATCGTTTACTATAACTAGATTAATTTGATAATTTAAAGTCATGGCTATTTTAAATTTTCAGTAACAAGAATAACAATAAAGGCTCTTTGTGATATCTGTGATTTAATTTAGTTCTTTGATTTTCAAAAGTGTGTTATCCTTATTGCTTATAAATGTTTGTATTACAAATTATTTATGTTGAAGTTTTCATAAAATATAAAAACAGCTTACTGGAAATTAAAAGGTTTACTAGTTATCTCAAGTGTTGTTTCAATAATATATAAAAATAAATCAGTAGTAAATGATTTAACTTATTATGATCAACCACAAAATACACCTGTAATTTTCATACTGTCAACAAAAAATTGTGTGAAAAATAACAATAAGCATTATTATTGAGGCACTTGTTAATTGTAACTTTTGAGAATTCAAAATTTATCTAATACTCTTCACACCATTTTTCCTATTGTTAATAAGATGTCAACTCAAAAAATAACAAGATTTTATATTTATTTCTGGAAACTAATACTTTAAGTACCAATATTTTATGTGTTTCAACACATAATCATCAAAATTCAAAGCTCATGAACAAATATTTTTAATCCTGAAAAATAAACTTAATTTTACTGTAATTTGAATCACAATATTTTCCAAGTTAGGTAAAGGTAATATAATTTATATTTAAGATTTTTGAGTTTTGTCTAATTGTTTTGAATTCAACTTATTTATTTAAAACGTATAAATTACATTTGATTTGACAATGAATTAAAATATTTGTTAAAATACATTTAACAATCTACATCTTATATGTTATTGTTTTATTTAAATTAAAAATCTAAAAATTAACTATTAAATTAAAAATTTTTTTTTTAACTAGTAATGTGTCTTTTGTATTAAGATGTCTTAACTGACTTTTGTCCTTGATCAAGTAAATTATTATTAATAGGTAACTCACACTCAATGTAATTTGAAAAAATTAATTTATCCATGTGTATTATGATGTGTTGGTTTTCAATATTTCTTATTTATATTTTTTGTATTAATTGGTATATGAAGAAAATATTAATGTAGCTTATGTTTTTTTTTTTTTTTGTAAACTGTTATATAAATGTATATTGGAGGAATTTGAAGAATTTCTCCAACACACATTATACTGTAAAAACACACTTCATTTAACTTGCCTACTTTGTTCTTTGCTAATTACATGATCACATTTTATTTGATATTTCAATGTATTTAAAACAAAACAAACCTACTTAAGAAAATGAATAAAATTATTAAATAATTCTCAATGTATGTGAACAAATATAATGTACAGAGAAATAATTATAAATCCATGTTATATACGCCATTAGCATTGAATTTAAGCTATATAATATACTGGGGTAACTTTTTTTTCTACTGTGTCATAATGTACAACCAGTAACTACTATTATCATCAAAATAAATTAGAGTAGAAATTGGTTATAACAAGTTTTAAGGACCAGCTAATTTTTCTCGTTATAACCGGTAGCTCGTTATATGCGATTAGAACGAGTATTTGTTGTAATCAGTTAGAAGGTGGAAATACAAAGAAAACAGACTAATTGTTTTATTTTTCTTTTAATCGAGATTAATACTGAATTTATAAATGTACATTATATGTATGTATATTATTTATTATTAATTGCTATAATTGAAGATTAAATCTTAACTTATTAACACATACATATTAACTAATTATATTTAATTTGTTAAAATAATCGTTGATCAAACTTTGCTTCGTGTATTTAGTGTTGATCGATATTTCTAATAAAGACAACGCTTTTCTTTCAGCATTTATACCTTTATATTGTGTGTAATAACATTTTTCTAGTGTCCTCGTTATTGGTAATTTTGATTAACTTGAAAATACTAGAACTTATAGAAATCATGTTTATCATTAATAAGTAAAATTCGTTTTTTTTCCTTGTTGTAGCCGATATTTCATTATAATCATACTTGTTGTAAACGTATATATTATAACATCCAACCATATGGGCTCGTACGGGGACCTAGCGTTTTGCTCATTCTAAGTAATATCTCTTTCTAACCGGTGCTCATTGTAGTGATTTCTACTGTACATAATATGCTAGTCTGTCCCTGTGTTTATCATAGTTTTAGTAAATCAGTTCTGCTGTTAATGTCTTATCTAAAATGGTTTATTCTATTATATTAAAACAATTGTCTACTTCTTTTTAAACAGAAAAATAATTTATTTTATTATACAATTCTTCATTTTGATTTGATATTGCTTGACTTTCCTTAATTTTTTCTTTTTATTATATTTGGATAGTATGCAAGAATATATGTATATAACTATTCTGCCCTGCTAAGCAAAAGTGGTGTAACTCATATTATGTATGAGTTAGATACGGCATCTGATAGGTACACTAATTTTACTCATTTTCCCTGAAAAAAATATACCTGAAATTACAATACATTGACTATGAACACAATTTTTGTTTTTATATTTCGTAAATAACAAAAAAAAATTATCAGAACTAAGTAAGAACACCATATAGTACATTTACTAAGCATTAATGTGATAAATACTTTTACAGATATGGCGTTATTGCTTAGTATTTCAACTTTTTTTCTAAAACGTTGTTAACGTTGTACATTATTAGTTTTTAAATTATTATCTTAATTTTTACTTCAATAGTATTATTTTGTTTCATACAATACGTTAAAATATCATCATAATTTTATATTGAAAATTTTTTAATTACTGTTGTATATTATTATTATCATAAGTGATGTTATTTTTTTATTATTTAATATTTATTTATGGTATTTAACTCAGTAAATAAATGTGTAGATGATTTATAATTATTAAGCAACCATGACATAAAATTTACTTCTGTCATTTTTCCTTAGTAAATAAAAACGACTAATATCACTAAGTTATTACATTAAAGTATCTTTTAATAATTTAATAAATTAATACTACTTATCTATTACTATTCCTTTGCAATCCTTATCAAAAGAACTATCACAACAGATATTAGTTTTATACTAAAACAAATACAATAATAAATGAAGGATAAAATAGAAAATACAAACATGTGTTTTTCTCAAAAATAATAATATTGGTTTATGGCACTTTTGGTTAGTAGGGCAGTATATATTTATATGTATAAATTATATGTCAAAATAATATAATGTCTGTACACATTTAAGTACATTAAAAAACAGTATTTAAGTATAATTTCTTTTTTACACTAGATTCTAGAGTGAAACATTAATTTTACCATGGCATATTTTTTTCTCTTGACATATAGGGTATTAAAATCATTGTAAAAGTGTTGTAGATATTGTATGTCTATTACAAATTTAGCATAGCGTTTTTAGGAAAATGTATTTTACAAAGCCAATTTAAAAAATAGGAACTACATTTTTGTTATTATTTTCAACTAAATATTGGTTTTTAAATCTTAGCTTTTTCCTTAATTTAATTTAAATTTTAATTTATGATGAAAATATTGTACATAGCTTACATTAACTTATTTTATGACACAATAATATTTATGTTGAAATACCTTGGTATGTCGTTGTTTTTATAATTTGTTTATGATATTGCTGGTTAGTTTAACAAATTAAATTTGCAATTTTTGTCAATTATTTAATATATTTATTAACATTTACTACACTTTCTAATTATAAAATATTTTCCATTTATCTTTATTCGTGTTCTTTCTTATTTAACAATGATGAATTATTAAATACCTTTCATCTAGTGTTCATTTATGAACCAATTTAGTCCTGTGAAAAAAAACATCATGCATGCATTTTATTTATGTAAATTAATTTTAAGCTTTTGTGTTGTTATTTAAGTAAAAGCTGTGTTACAGGTGCTTTTTCAAAATCAAACAGAACTGTCAGTTTAAGTGCTGATCACACAGCTTATTCACTTCCCCAGAATTCTATTCGTGGATCAAAATGTAATTTATGTTTATTATTATTGATCCTTAGGTATAAAGTTTCTTGCATGATTGCAAATTTTTTCGCATTTTCCTTTTGGCGATTCTATGTGCTTCCTTCTAAGTGCTCTATTTAAATTTATTTGTGCTCTTATTCTTGGTATCTACTGTTAGAACATATCTATAAGTACGTATAGTAGGTTTCAGATTAATAAACCTTGATAATTGAATACTTATTATATAATAGTTTTCATTTATAATCAAATATATTTTTTGAATGAAAATTATATTATTTCTATGAGTTTCAATGGAAGTGAATTTTTTTATTTAGAATTATATTTCATTGAGCACAATTTAGTAATGTTATTATTCTGGAACACATTTTAAATGTTTTGAATATTTCTTTTAGTAACCTTTTCTTTAATAAAATGTTAGTGATTTAATTTTATAGTTTAACAACATCTTTGTATATTATGCTTATTTTCTGCATTAAATGTTAAATTGTATTAACTGAAACAAACTGATGTAGATAATCAGAATCAATTAGATTCATTTGAACTATATTTGTAAATTTGTTATGTTTAAATACTATATTTTTAAATAACAGATTATGCTTTTATAACTGACTAATATGTGTCTATTAATGTTGGTGATGTGCATTATCTTACAAATCTTATTTAGTTAGAGCATATACTACTGTCATCTTAGCCACTTTCTTATTAAGGAGAATGGTCAAATAGTATACATATATTTTAAATTGTCCTGTTTATCAAGCACTCATGTACGGTGCAATTATAATTAATCTTTTTAATAGAAATAAATAAATTGTGAAAGAAAAATTTTATAACGAGTTAAAAGATTAATTTTATAGTTAAAATAACTTTTGTTTCAAATAATTTATACAGTAAATTATAAATTATATTGATTTTTATAAATTTTTTTAAGCAGTTTTAATTTTTTTTTATTAAATGTGTTTTGTTAATTAATTTAATTATCCTAGTTATGCTTTAAAATTAAATAAGTAAATAATTGTTATCATCATATCTTTATAGTTAGCATGTTGCCATTCAAGTACACCAAGCCCAAGTAAACTTATTTCAAGGTAGCCAACTTAATGAGGAGGCTATAAGTATATTTTCATCACATATTAGCTTAAAACCATCCTAAAATGAACTTCTTTTTCGTCCTTTTTGATTTCCTTTGAAATGGCTTTTATTGTTGCATTTATTTAAAATTATTATATTTTTTATTATCTATTTATGATTCAATTTTATATTTTATTTTAGTTGCATGTAGTTTACAGTTTTCTTATTTGATAATATTATGTATTGATATAATTTCACAGTGCCAAATACAAAGAGAATGTATGGTATTTAAATTTTTTTTTGCACTACAATAATTTAATTTTAATAATTGCCTTTTTGTATTGTGTGCTCAAAAATATTAATTGAGTTTGGATGTACAATGAATTCGTGTTTAGGGTTTTTGAGGAGTAGACGAGATAAACGCAAAGAAAAAAAAATTAAAAAAAAGAAAGACTCAAGTGGGGAAACTATCAACAAAGAAGATAAATCTGACAAGTAAATAATAATTTAGTAATACATTTAGAAAATTATTGAAGTATCCTTATGAATTTTGATGTGATTTTCAGTGAAGAAAAACAAGAAGAAGAGTCAAAAGATTGCACACCAGAAATAGATGATGAAGGATATCGTATTCAGCCAACTGGTCAATGGAATGTGGATAAAGGAGAAAGTTATAATTCTTCTTCAGATTCAGGTAGTAAATTTTTGTATTATAAATTTTAAAAATGTCTTTTAATTACCTATCATTGTTTAGATGAAGAAACAGATAAAAGATTACATGTTGAAATAAAACCACTTAGTAACGGGTCAGGTCCAATAAGTGCCAGTGTTGATGAATTAAGAGCTACAGTTGAAAACATATCATTATTACCTATTGGAACACAAACTTTAAAAGTAAGTTAAAAGATTTATGTGAAAAGAAATGGTAGATAAGATATTTTAATTTAATTTGATCTATTTTTTTAGAATCGGCGAGGATCTAATAATGATGACGGATCTATGAAACGTTCAAAATCTGTTTCACAGCAGCTAAATGCAGTGTATGTATATTTCAATATAATTTATATATCAAATTATTTTATAGATATTGTAATTATAAAGTTTTAAATTTTAGAAAAGCAAGTAATGATCTGATTGGACTGAATTTGTTTCAACCGAATGATTCTTCCCCTAATCCTGTTCAACAATATAATTCATTAAATAGTCCAACATCATCCCTAACCAATAAGTCCATATCTCCTACAAACTCGTTTCCTTCTGTATCAAGATATGCTGCAGGTAACAGTTATTCTATTGTTATATAATTTAGAAAACATAACAAGTAATAATAAAAGTAAAAATATTTAGATCTTGGTGATTTATTTGGAGATGTTGGAGATATTCAGCAGTCTACCCCCAAAACAACACCCCAACCCACAACTCCACCGGTGGGTTCTATTTCTATTCCTCGCCCTCCATCACGAAGAGAGGTAATTATAGAATAATAATAATGATGATTTAATTAAATTAAATTTAATAAATAATGATAGTTTATTAAGTTTACAATTCCAGTAAAAAAAAAAAATGATAATAATAATAATAAAATATTTAGTAAAGTTTAAATTTAATTTACATAATCTGTGGTACTGTGGTACAGCTTGTTGTTTAAATTTTATATTTTATGGTAATATGCAATTTTTTTTCAATTTAGTTAAATGTTTACAAATTAATAGGACATCTAGGCTGACTCTAAACTTAAATAAATATATAATAATGATAGAATGTGGTAGAAAATAATTTCATTTTGACTTAAATACATGTGTGAAACATTTAAACATCTTATTTTTTCAATGTATTTAGTAAATTAATTTTAAAATAAATAAATAAAACAAAAACTTTTTTTAAATATAATGTTAAATTAAGGATATTCTTCTATATTTTCCATAATTTGTTGAATAATTTTAAGTTCATGAGCAGAACCTATAACCTTTATTGTGCTTTGTACATATGTATTTTTAAAAAGTTTTTATGCTTGAGTATTAGGGTTGCTAT
Organism: Therioaphis trifolii; assembly: GCA_027580255.1. NCBI lineage: Eukaryota > Metazoa > Arthropoda > Insecta > Hemiptera > Aphididae > Therioaphis > Therioaphis trifolii. The sequence continues at coordinate 62,774,239 of CM050405.1, read as the reverse complement.
GTCATTTAATATTTATTGTAATATATAATAAGAAAACAAGACTTAAAACCCCTTTCTAGAAATTTGGTTGGGGGCCTCATATTTTTGAAAACTGATTGCCGTTTTTCGATTTATTTTGATAATATGGAATCAATTACCAATTCTCTAGTGATATCTCTAACTTAATGGTGACCGTTGATCGTTTTAAAACTATTTTTTAGCAAATGGTTCAGGAAAATTTTAATTTTTCTAATGGCACAGCCTATACACTTTATCTACTATAGTATATAACGGATATAAATGAGGTGTTTTAATATTATGGTGTGATTATATAATTAGCCAATGATCTACACAATTTTTTTTTTATCTCAAAAAGATATACATTTACTAAATTTTTGATACAACAAATTAACCTACTTGAAAAAACAAAGTTATAATCTAATTTTACCAGATCAATATTTGTACATAATTATTTTTGATTTATAAATATTATTACTTCAGTTAAATCTTTGAGTTAAATTAATATATATAAATGAAATTTGAAATATTGAAAACATAATGACAACTATTGAATAATACTTCTTTATTAATTTAAATAAATATTAATGTTTCATGAAACAGAATAATGGACCACGCAATCAACTTAGTCCTATCAGTATTGGTCGAACAGATAGTGTAACAAGTCTTGAATTCAGACCATCTGGAACATTAGGATCATCTAGAGGACCATCCCCATTAACTATTGGATTATCTGACTCAATTCCATTAGCAGTTGCTTTTCATGAAATAATTCATGCTTATTTTAAAGGATCAAATGAGTCGAGGTAAAAAAAAAAAAAATTACAATAATAAAAATAGAAAAAAAACTTGTGAAATAATATCATGAAAATCACTAAAATTCAATATTATTCATCAAAGTATTTATTTTAGGTGCCAAGTTAAAATGTTTGGAGATATGATGGTATCATTTCCTGCTGGTATAGCAAATATTTTAGCAAATAATCCTAATCCAGCTAAATTATCATTTCGTTTGAAGAACACTTTAAGAGTTGAAAACATTCTTCCGAACAAACAATTAATATTAACGTAAGCAATTATATGTCAAAAATATTTAAATAAAATTAATTTTCAACTGGTTTTTGTCATAGTGATACCCCATTTACATCTAGTGATTCAACTGTTTATGAGTTCAATATGCCTGCTTTGACGTCGTTATTGCGTAAACAATTTGAACAAAATCCCGTTGCATCCTATTTTAATGTTGACATCCTTAAATATCAAGTTAGTTTCTCTTATATTATTATTATTATTCATTAATTCTTTATTTTTACTTTTTAGGTGAAATTACGTAATACTGCAGCAGCATCATGTCCGTTCCAATTAGTTTCATTTTATAAATGCAGCAATACTCATACAGATCTAAAAATTGATTACAAATTTAACAGTCATTCTATGAGTGTTCCTTCGCCATTACTCAATGTTACAGTTTCTGCTAATTTAAATTCAGCAATACTTAACATGCAGTCAAAACCTACTGCTAATTGGTAATTTTTTTATAGGTTCTTGTAGCATTGATTATTTCATCAATAATATTTGAAATGTTTGTAATGTGTATTTCTAGGCAACCTGATACAAAAACAGTAACTTGGAGATTTGCTGAACTTGCTCAATATTCTGAAAGTCAGGGTTCTGGATCATTAAAAGCAAGATTTGAGGTTGACACTTTATGTCCTATATCGTCGATTGTTACTCAATTTAACTGTGAGGGTACTACATTGTCAGGAGTGGAATTTGAATTGGCAAGTAGCGGTTATAGGGTATCATTGATCAAAAGACGTTTTGTCGCTGGTAAATAATTTTATTAATTTATTAATATTTTTAAAATGTGATGTTTAAGTATTTAAGTTCACATGAAAAGAAAATATATATTTTATTAATTACTAATTTTGAAGTAAAACAAATGTATGCTTGTTAATAAACAACTTAATCTTAAAAATATAATTAATGGATACAGAAACGTTTTCTTAAAACATTTGAAAATATGCAATAATCATTTAAATATTATAATTATTAAGTTTATCTACAATGGAATTCTATTAATCAAAATAGATATTGTTCTTTTTTGAAAACATTTATTTATTGACAAAAAAACTGTAGATAACTTATAAACTCAATGTTCTGAATAAAGGTAGATGAATAAAGATTATTTATTGTTTGTCAATCAATTGACTAATGTGGTCCATTTTTTGTATATTTTAAATAGAAATGTGTATAGTTTTTGAATTATGAATTATTTTTTTCAGGCAAATATATTTGTGACGGCGAACCAGATCCAAAAAGCTCTACCCAACATTCCAGTGTGTCATAGAACATTTCTTGTTCAGACTGTTAACCATCCTTTCATTTATTATTTATTTGTTTTTGTTTTATTTTATTTAAATTTAAATTTTAGAACTTCACCATATTTTTTGTATTTTATAATACTGACATTCAAAATTCATATAGTTCTTACAATAATTATTTTCATTTATTTCTCAGATTTAATTTGTTATTACTTTTTTTAAATCATTTAAGTAGGTATGAATTATTATTTTTTGATTCAGATTTAATTATATACCTAATGAATTTATTAAGTATAATATTAACTATTTCCTAATTAAATATGTATTTTAAAAACAAGTAAACAATTATATATTTTTATTATATAAAACACCCCAGTATTTATCAAATGATCAATTTTATTTTTACTTTATTTCTTTCCACAATGTAGTACAATAGTTCTTTTATTCTTTATTAATTCTTGCTAGAAAACATATCCAAAGATCTGTACTTTTAGTACATTTATGATTGATATGAAGGTTAGTTTTATTAAAAGAAATTGTTCTTTGGAATTTATGCAGGGGTAATAATAAGTAATTAATAAAGAGCTTGTTTTCACTTGTTTTTGAAGTTAATATTTATTAAAATAAAAGTTTACCATAAATTTAACCTTTCAATTTAAATTATTCTTATAGTGTTGCATATAAAATTATCATTAATCAAATATGTCTTCTAGTAGCTATTTTATATGTAAGGACATACTAGATCTGATTGTCAAATCTCTCTTTTTATATGTATATATATATCAATATTATATTATTGTTACTGTGATATGTTTATCAATATTAAGGCTATATTTATGCTTCCCTGTTAAATTAGTTAGTGTTAGTAACAATGTTGCCTATTATCATTTATTGGACTGGTGATTACAATTCAAACTTTCAGATGATATCTTTTCAAACATAATTAAGTGATATATTGTCAGAAATGGATTAAATGTTTTTTGAATTTGTTGACTTGGACCAATGTATTATGTAGATTTATTTCTAAAGATACAACTATTACATTTTTTTTTTTTTTAATTATTATATAAGAATCAAAATATAAATTTATTAATAATATTGCTATTTCTCTTGTTTTTTTTTATTAGTGTTATTATACTTTATACAAATTTGAAGTAATCGTTAATTATGGCTCAAAAGTATAATTTATTTGGTATTGTTAATATGTTATTGTAAATGAAGATTATTTTTTATTTTTTTAGATAGTTAAGACGTAATATATGTGTACATGAATACATAATATATGTATATGACGACATAAGTAATCTGCACATCATATATATGCCTATGGATATCAATCTAAAAATGATTTTATTTTTTTTTTAACTTATTACTGTAAAAAATGATTGACTTATAAGATCAAATACTATTACTTTACTTTTCTTTTTTGTTAATTCTTTACAATACTTAAGTTTATTACCCACCAACACCTAAGTTACCATAACTTATGTAGACAGAATTACAAATAAATTGAATTAAGTTAATGGTAACTTAAAGTAGTATTAAAATGTTTAAAAATTTACCCTATGACCTACATTAATGCCTTGAAATAATCATGGTTAGATTAGGTTATTTAATTACAGCCTACAACTATTATTACATATAAAAATACGTAAGTTGTAGTAAATACCTATCAAGCACATATATTCATAAAATTAAATTTAAGCAAAAAACATTACAGCCATAAACCATAAGGTACTGGTTTCAATCTTGAAATATACAAAAGTTAAATTTTTCTATACAATTACATTTGATATTTATATGTTTATAATTATTTTATACTATATGTAAAATATACTTCTGTAAAAAGGAACAAAATATGAAATGTTTATAGATAAAAACTTTTATTTATCGTTTAAGTAATACCTAGCAATTTATCATATATTCATCAAAGATAGAAGTTTATAAATTTGGTTCCTAATTAATTTTAAGTAAAAAGAGTCTTTTTTTTAAAGTTTTTTTTTTATTTTGTTATGAACAATACTACACAACATGAAAATATATTTGAAAAGTTACAAAATCTTTAAATTAATTAAATACAAAAGAAAAAAAGATTCTCTTTTATGATATTACCTATGTTATAGTAGGTGATTAGTAATTAGGTATTGATTATCATTTAAAAATACTATTAAACACTTAAAAAAAAGTCCTAATGTTATTTAAATAATTTTAATGTCTGAAAACTGTGATCACTTTTAACGAAAATGGAAAACAAATTGCAGGCTCGCAAACCGTATGATTTAAAGTTGACTGAGATTCACATGATCAATTAAAGCTATTTTATGGTTGAAAATACAACGGAATTTGTATAAATTATTTGGTCAATTCACTCTCATTGAAATCTTGTTTATTTAATTACTAACGATTTTTAGTAAGTTTATTCCATATTTTTATTATAGGTGACATTTTTATTTGTAGACTATCTATTTTATTTGTAGACTATCTATATTACACATGTTCAATGTAGTAAATAAGTAATAATATATTCGATCAAACTTATAATAGATATCGGGTTAAGTATAATAGCGTGTTAAGTTAGCGGGCCACAGTTTTTTTGAGGAGGAGTTACGGTGAAACATTTTTCATTCTTTAACTATTTCTAATACCTTTTTCCTATAATAATTTATAAGATAATCGATGACAAAAAATATTAGGCATTAATTTATTATAAGAACTAAACACATTAAAGTAAAGGCATCATTAACATTTATTTTAACACAATACACACAATCCGTGATATTTTTAATATAGATAAAATTTTTTTATGGTACAGCCAGTGGTTAAAGTGGGGGGACGGAGGAGGACGGCGTTCTCCTTCTTTGTTTAGCTTTAGTTTTGCGTCCCCTTTAGTTTAATTTCCGGGGGACGGTTAAAATATTCATTTAATCATAAAAAATTAATGTTAATATCTACATTAAATGTATTATAGAAAAAATTATAAATCTGAGTATAGGTAGGTAACGTAAAAGTGATACCTAATGAATGATGATTATTGATTGCGTTATTAAAGTCATAACACTTATTATATATTATACATAGAGTAAAAATATATTCGTTTGATTATTTTGATTTTTTTTTCTGGGCCTATTTGTAATTACCTACATTACTTATTGAATGGTGTATTTGGTTTTGGTCTAAAAATACATCTATTATTTCAATTTTTCAAAAAAAAAGATTGCTCAACACAAAAGTTCTATTGCTCACTTAAATGCCCAAAAAAGGTTGAGGGCTCCTTTTTTTTGCATTAGCTTGAGTCCCCCCTGCAATTATTTTTCACTTTAACCACTGGGTACAGCAGATACCTAGTCAATGTTCATGAAACAAAGATTAGTTTTCGCCAGTTCGTGTTTAAACATTTGTCAATGATATATTTTACAAGTAAAATTCAATAGCTGTGCTAATCGGCAATTTGCGTTCTTAGCTAATCGTCTGACTCTGAATCTGGGTTTTGAACCTACAACATAAAAGCAAATAGTAAATTATCAATCAAAATGCAATATTATATGTGTATGTGTGCGTGTGCGTGTGCGTGTGTATGTGTGTGTGTGTGTGTGTGTGTGTGTGTGTACGCGTGTCTGTGTGTGTGTGTGTGTGGGTATGTTTTAAGACAAAAGTACAAATTATTTGTATTTAATTACATGAAAACGAAAGCATTTTACATTATAATAATTGAAGCATTAAATTCCCAGAACCAATCAGCATTTAGTTACCTTCAATAACTCCTTACTACCTATTTATCATAAATTATGCAGTAGGTATACTAAAACATTCATTTTTATAAAGTTCGATTAAACAAGTCTTAATTCTTAATAGATTATGTGATACACTCTTTTGAGATATCAAAAGACCATCAATCAACTAGTTTCAGTTTAATAGTCATATGGTGACAGCCGACAGGGTTACTTTACTTATATACCTACTCGTAGTTCTCAACGAATCAACTGATTTCAGATCAAACTAGAGTATATAGCAGCGGTTCCCAAACTGTGAGGCGCGCCTCCCTTGGGAGCCGCAAGCATTTAGCAGGGGAGGCGCGAAGGATCCTTAAAGGATAAAATGTAAAAGAACAAGGTAAGTTTAGCGCAAAAATTATCAAATGTGTTTGAATTTTTTTATAGTAAGTAGTAATACGACAATAATGTATGATGGAAATTTCAAGTTCCTAGCAACATTACTTTTAGAGTAATGACGAAATTACTAACGTCGATTTGATGAGTGTCATTTACGTCGAATTTAGCAGTTTTTTTCCATTCAAGACGGGTTTTCCGCTCACCTGGAAAAACTATTGAGACAAGAGCTTCATGAACCCACAAAGTACCATCAACATCGAATTTCCGATCTATTGCGTTGCTGGATTTATTATTTCGCGGCAGGCGTGATTGATTATTTTTATTTTTAGGGATGCGTGAATCAAAATAGTTTGGGAACCACTGGACTATATAGAACAACAATCTTGTCAGCATATGAGTATTAAAATGAAACTAGTTAATCACAAATGTTTTTATTATGATTAAGTTATATCAGTACATTCGACAGTTAAAACATTAAAAAATATGTGTTGGTATTAATTAAAATGAAAAATGCACTGATTACCAAAGGGACCATTCAAAATTATAGTGTTAGTGCCGGTTTTGGCCTTAGTCATTTTTAGAATTCTAAGAGGTATTAAATTAAAAATAAACGTACAATCACTAAAATTAATCCAACAATAAATTAAGAAAACATGATAAAAAAGCCGGATATATTTCACACTATGGGGAATTTTTTGCTCTTTGAACGAGATAATGCAAATAAGTACATTACATTTTTAAGAAATGATAGATCATTCCTTTAATTGAACAATTCTGAGCAAAGCTTCAGAATTTAAATATCCCGGTTGGATGAAATAATTTCTTCAAATAAATATTTAAAATTTAAAAATGATGTAAAAACCGTTATGAAGTACAATTCGTAAAATAATTTACCTAAACGCTCATAAAAAAAAATCATGATTCATGATTTTTAAAATTTTTTCACCATCATGACTCATGAGTTAAGTATATAAGTATGGTCATATTAAATGTATAGAACTATTTGTCTTATATTATACATGTTAATTAGAAATAAACTTTGAAAAACACAGATATTGCTTAATTATGATTCGGTATAACGATTCCGTTAGTTTCCCTTTAAAAGTATTTAGTCGTTTTTTGAATACCAACACCAATAATTAAAAAAGCTGGTAAGTGAGATGGTGGTGGTACAAGTTCGTCATTCGTCCCTTCGGTCCTCGGACAAGATATTGGTGAATGGTGATGAATGTATTAAGTTTTAAAGAAATGATGACTCATTTCTTTAGTATAAAACGATTCTGAGCAAAGCTTCAGTGTAATATAATATATTATTATTTAAATACTGTTTACGTATTTTACGGTTGTTTGTATAATTTTTGGTGAGTTATAATAATTTATTAAAGTGTGTATAAAAAAAATCCTGACCCACGATTTTTGAATTTTTGTTAGGATAATTTGGTAGGTATATGAGTAAGGTCATATTAAATTTTCAGAACTTTTTGTCAAATATTTAAAATTATATTACATAAAAACTTTCAAACAATTTGGTAAATTAAAATTTCTATATTTAAGTCAAATTTCTATAATTGTTCTGAAAATGTTGTCCAATATAAAAAAGTATGTATTTGATATTGGATAAAATTTTCAAGTTTCTAGCTTCAATACTTTTCGATTTATGACTAAATACCTAAAATCTGAACAGTGAAAATCTCGTTTACGGCGGATTTTTACCGATTTTACCGTTTTTACTCAGTTTTTCGATCGTTTTTCTTGATTACTGGAAAAACTATGGAGATTTTGGAAAAATGACCTCTTTAAAGTACCATCTCAGTTCAATTTCGAATCTAAAAAGTTGCTGGACGAAACTTTTGGACAAGGATTTCTATACGAAAAAGTGTTTACAGAAAAATAAAAAAATAAAAAAATAAACATCATTGTAAAACCATAAGATCCTTCGCTTCACTCAGAATCTAAAATATCATAGAAAAACCCATAGATACACCACTTCACTCTGAATTTAAAAAGAAAACTTAGAAATCACAAGAAATGTGTATCTAATATGTAGCAGTAACTATTTAGATACTTCACTATTAAAATATTAAATTTTTTCAATATAAATTGAGTACTTTGAATAATGAATATAGCTCAGTGAAAACCCGTATTTACTAGTATTCCTAATTATACCTATGATTATAACATATATATATATATATATATATTATACGAATCATGAGAGGGGTCGAATACCCTACTCTCCCTTCACGATAACAATGTGGTTGTCCTCGGAGAGCTGGCAGAGAAAATAGAAAATAGATATTATAAAACAAATTATCCTTCATCTCGGTAAATCAACTCGGTAATTTGACGCAATAAGAATTTTACCGATAAAAATTCAAGGGCAGATAAGTATAAGTAAATATTTACAAATCAGTTCATACTCTATTCAGTTCTTCCAGCATATAGGCCAGTTCATCTTCATACTTCACTACTAAATTTTGGAGAAATTCTTTTATTGGCGTAGATGTCTCGGGATCATGCTCTGATGACAAGAAAAAACCATAATCAAGAGTGGTGATTTTTTTCCTCCGTCAAGAGCACGAGACTTACTCTTTACTTGCTGAGAGTCCATGGCTTCGTCGGATATCTTATGAGGATTTAGTTGTTGTTTTTCGACCGCAGGAGCTAGAGCCAGATCCACTGTCGCAGATGTTCCGGGGCTATCGGACTTCTGATCCTGCGTTGCCGACTCTTCCTGTAGGCCAACAACAATTCGACGTACAAGGCATCATTGGTGGGTGAAACCCGTATCTAGAGGAGAGTGCTGTGTCGTCTCCTTCAAAAATCTCTACTATTGAGATTTAATTGAGGGGCTTGTTTACATTTTTAAATTATCATTATCATACGTAATTTTTTTCAAGTAAAAATGTCTAATTTAGAAGGTAGGTGTACTTACCAGCGGGATAGCTGGAGACTGGAATGAGTCCGAAGTGTCACAGACGTCCTCGGAGTGGCGCTTCAAAGTTTTAGCGCCGGGCTTCTCGTTGCGATTACTTCTTCGCTTCCGCTTCTTGTTGTCTGCAGAAAGCATAGGAATATCTACTATTATCACATCAGGATCTGCTTCGTCGTTTTCTGCAGCTTGTTCCTAGCAAACATAACCATGCACACTGCTTAGTGATGATTTAAGGTAGTGAAAAATCGTTTATGATCTTATGCAACTCAAATACATACATTTGATTTTTGGGACATATAAATCATTCATAACTCTTTTAATCGGAGATGCCCGATTGTGGCTAGAATATGAGTAACCTGATTGCGTCCCGACACGTATTGGTTATAAACTCATAAATGTATGCAAGTTTCATAAAAAATAAAAACTATAAATATAAAAAAGTACGACCTCCGCCCCACGGGGTATTCTTGGCTCCTCGAACGAGTTAATGGAGGTGGGTTTATTGAATTTAAAAAAAAATGATTGACCATTTCTTTAGTTAAACGATTTTGAGTAAAGCTTCAGACTTAAAATATACCGTTTGGATGGAACTATTTCTTTAAATGAATATTTTAAGATGAAAATTGACGTAAAAACAGTTAATAACATGAAAAATGTAAAATAATTTACTTAAACGTATATAAAAAAAAATTGTGATTCACGATTTTTAAAATTTTTTTCAGTATTCTTAGAGAAGTGTATGTTATGAGTAAAGTCATATAAAATTTCGAAAATTTTTTGTCAAAAAATAAGGTATTTTCAATGTTCTACATTACCTACATAGCCCAAAAATTGACAAGTTTTGCAGATTTTTTTTTTAAGCATGTTGTGATACGTCAATAATGTATGGTGAAAATTTCAAGATTCTAACTATATTAATTTTCGAGTAATGATGAAATTATTAAAGTCGATTTAATGACAATTTTGTTTACGGGATATTTCACCATTTTTTGTCTCACCTGGAAAATCTATTGAGACGTGGTTTAATAAAACCTCATAGTACCATCTACATCAAATGTACGCTCATAGAGTTACTGGATGAAACTTTTGGACAGAGTTAAGTTGAGCGAAAAGGGTCTCCAGAAAAATGAAATAAAAATCATTGTAAAACCATTAGACCCTTCGCTTCACTCAGAATCTAAGACGATTTCATTATATTTTACTATAATTTCTCACTAAAATGTATATTTAAAACATAAACATGTACCTAAATGGTTAAATTATTTGTGTTGAAGGTCATTGTTTGAAAATCAATATCATACCGTAAAATCAAAATTTCTGTATACCAGAAACGAGCTTACTCAGTTGGTATACGTATCAGCTCTTATTATTAATATTATTGTATTGTATTAATATTATACATATTGTCATTAAACTGTTAACATTGGAAAACATAAATTCCAAGTTGATAGGTACCTAATAATAATGGTAGTTATTTAATTACTCGATGTACTCCAATTTTATTAAATTAAAAATTAATAAAAAATTATTTTATTAAATTAAACCTTTTTCATTTTTATTTTTTATTTATTTATTTATTTTTTTTACGGCTCCTGTTGTTAAAATTTTAGAAGTCATACGAGTCCTAATTGTTTTGATTTACAACCCGAGATATCTGAAACTCAACGACCTCCGTTACAGGTATTTTTCTCGATCTTATGATTTCTAAGCTATTCTAGAATACCCTTCAACATACGCCCTTAGAATAAAACGCCTAATGTCTATGAAGATACGTATGACTGTAGACGCTACACCGACGATCATTGACGATGGTCATTGAACGGTGAATCGGAGAAGACATGAAAAATACACGCGTACAACACTTACTTGCACAGGGATGGCAGGATCCTGTGACCCCGAAGCGTCCATTATTGTCGTCGATATTGTTAATAGTCTGACTTTCGCTGCGAACAACAAGCTAGAAATTCTCATGATAATGGTACATAAGTGATTGGAACTGTCTTGGAAGAAAGTATTACAGATCTAACTCAATGCCCTTTTAGCTGTTCGCGTTTTCTTGGAGGATCCTGTTTGTACCAACTGGTTTGTTAAACATTTTTTGAAATAGCGCGATCTATCCGACCGGTACCGTTTTTATTTATTATTATTATTTAACATAAAGCAAGATCTGTAAAAGACGTTTTGCGGTTTTTTTTCCTCAAAAATACAATTATCTAGACGCTAAATATTGTATATTTTAAAAAATTCGATAGAATATAGAGATATTGTAGATGTTTAATTTATTATTGCCAGTTGCCACCTGTTCCACGTGAAGTCAAAATTGAAGCACTCATGAAAATAATGACTAAATACCAGAGATATAATGTACTTATATTTTTTCCGAGCATTTAAGTTGGTCCATTTTTACATTTTATTTTGGTGTAATAGGAAAAAAATATATTTATGGAACTATGTGTGATTAAAATACAATTTACGACAAATTAAATCACAAGCCCTCTATTGTTTTTTTTTATTACTTATGTAGGTAAGTAGTCAAATTTCAAGATTGAAAATTTTTATAACGGTCCATAGAATTGTATTACGCATAAAGTTATATGATATTTGCTTTCTAGTGGTAGATACTTTATACCAATAATTATGAAAATAACTGGCGAACAGATGATTTTTTACTTTTTATGAACTGGTAAGTAAATGGTGACTGGTGAGTATATAGAGTCTTACTTCATCATTCTTTCTCAATTTGAAAGTACCTGGAACCACGTTGCGAATGGGTCCGTACAATTTTTTCTATATAAGACTGAGCCTTAACGACCTAAAAAGTTAAGTCACTTTTAACTAAGTAACTTAACGAGTGATTTTTTTCTTTAAGTAAAATACAATAGATTTTAATAATGAAGTATGTTGTGTTTTGTACAAATTATTGTTTTACAAAAAAAAAAAAAGGAAGAAGAAATTGTAAATATTATTAGTGACAAAATTATGTAATATTTTTGAAATTATACATAAATAACACAGATTACATAAGATTATTTTTGTGCAGTAATCATTAATCCGTTTAATGTTGTGTACCTATGAATATATTTTTCATGAACCTATTTATAGTGTTTGGTGTTGATAGCTTAACACAAAGTTAAAAAAAAATTTACTGATTTTTAAATAAGTTAAATTTTACTTTGAAGTTATAACTTATTTTTTTCAACATTAACTTGACTTGCTTATGTTGGAGACCATTCGTGAATTAAGTTAACTTAACCACCACGTTTAGGATTGGCTAAAATTATCTAAACGAGATGGAAAATCGAAAAAGAAATACTATTGAAATTTTTAACCGGCCAATGTCCAGCTATTAATCGTCACACACTCACATTTATTACAGCTGATTCGTCGTCAACTCGACGCGTTGACAAGAATAATCTACTCGTGGATAAAATAAACATTTAAATTTTGATTTATCGAACAATAGTTCTGTTAATATCCGTACTTTTACATGATAAGCAAATAGACAACGATAACCGTTTTTGAAAATTTTTAAACCTTATCAAATTTTACTAACGCAACTATACCCGTAACATGTCACAAAATAAATCTGCAGCCGACAGAGCGCTAAATTCGACGCCCTGTATCGAAACACCGCCGATGATCGACTCGTCCAATCAGTCTTACAATAATTTCAACGCAAGTACCACTGAGCGGGAAAATGACAAACAGACCGAAGAGCGACCCTCCGTAAAATCGTTGATCAACAAGTACGGCTTGATCGAACAGAAATTACGCAGTGCTAGGTCGAACAATTTTGACATTAAAAAAAAATCGTTCACGGCCGCTTGCGAAAGATTGTGTTCGTCGTATAAAGACTGCGTGAACATGGAGGAAGGCGACATACAACGAGTGGAAAATGTCGAAAAATTTGTGAGATATAATAATTATAAGATCAATTGATTAATTTTGTTTGAATAAATCTACATCGATTCAGGGAGGGGTAGCAACTCTCGGTTTTAGGCCCTTTTGATTTCTTCGTACACTATAAGAATTTTTTTTTTTTTGAGAATTTCTACTAAAACAATGTTTATACGTCTAATCGTCAGATCACCTATACCATTGATTCTATAATCAATGCCTATACCTTATCAGACCTCTCCTAAAATCTAATATGAACCTGTCCTACCGTCTACTACTATACAAAACTCTTCTCCAACCAATATGGTCTTACGGAATCGCCCTATTGAGCACAGCCAAACCCTCAAATCTTTGGAAAATTTAAGCGTTCCAATTCATTTGCCTCCGCATGGTCGCCAAAGCCTCATGGTTCGTCACAAACGCCACTCTACATGAAGACCTCAATTTCCATCTATTAACCAGACTGCATCCACCTTAAAACGGTTTAATCATCAAAGACTCCACTTTAAAATGTAAGGTCGCTCAAACCAACTAATATCACAACTACATTCAAAATATCTTCCAGGCAACCCTATCCGACGTCTAAACCGCAACTTGGCAAGAGATCTTTTCAATAATTGGTTATACTAATTTATGATTAATGTAAAGGTAGCTCTACTGTGAGTTTCCCTTTTCACCGCCCCATCGCTGTCATTTCTCTCTCAAATTTACTTATTGTACCCTTAGTATAGATTGTAAATTTTCAATAAACGCTATTAAAGAAAAAAAAACGTCAGATATTTGTTCCATTTACTTAGAACTATAGAAATGGTACCTAATGACCATAGATTATGCAAATTAATGAAATTGTATCATTGACAATTATCGAGCATTTTTTTCAACGATTTCTGTGTGGTAAATGGAATAAAATGTTATCTATCAGTCATTAAATTAACCACCACGAAATTCTCAAATTTTCTATGATTTAGTGTGGAAATAATCAATAAATAAATTTAAAAAAATCTGGACGATGCATTTTGATTTTCACGTTAACGTTACAATTAATTAATAAAAAGTATATATAATCATATATTTACTGAATAAATAAATATTTTCGGTATGAGTTGATTTTTGTAACTTTCACATTTATATTATAAAATGCAAACAATGTAATAAAAAATTCGTAATCTATTTGTTTTTAGATTTTTTTTTTTTCATATTCAAATACGTCTTCTTCCATCGTTTTCAATCCGAGGTCTCAAAATTAGGTATTGATATTACATTTATAGGAGGATATTATTTATATTCATTCTAGCGTTGTAACAGGCATATTTATACGATAATCATTTATAACGTGGGTTTGGTAGCTACTCTAATATTATTTTTATATCTTTAAATCAAATTCCTTAGTTTATTAGTTAGGTATATTCCAAATTGAAATTTGGTTGCAATTTAATTTTAATCACCATAATACTTAAGGTGATATAAGGTTTATTGATTTACATAACATTTTTTAAACTATTGTGAATACCTTTCAGTTTCATATTGTTGTCAACAATAATTACAAAATTGTAAGTAAAGTCAATAATTGTGTTTAGGTGAAAAATCATGTGTATGAAGTGTTTAATACGACAGCAAATCATGTACCACTACTAGAACAAAATATTTCGGAAATCGCAAAATTTGATTTCAAAACCGGCATTCCTGAGCTAGACAAAATACTAAACGATTTGGGCAACAATTTTTGGGAACAAATTATTGTCATGATCAAAGCCAACAGAGATTACTACGAATGTTTGACGCAGATTATTGATACACGAAAATTCCAAACTCTCAGGAACGTAAGGCTCTACGTTTCGTCTGAGTTAAAAAAAAAAGAACAATTGGGATTCGTCGAAACGGATTTAACTCCCTCTTTCAACAAACATTTGGAAAAATTCACAAAGATGTTGGACACCGAGTTAAATGATGAATTACCTAAACTTAAATTTCTAAGCTATCGCTCAAAAATAAATGCTCTCCGAAATGAATTGGAAGAAATTAAGAGGAATATGAAAATCGTTGAATTTAATATCAAATTACTACAAAAAGAAAAGAAAGACTTGATGAATATATTGGAAAGCTATAATACTGAAAATTTACACAGAGTACCTTTAGAAAAAAGACTCAAATCCGAGCAAGAGAAACATGTCGAATTACAGGCAATGGTTTCCACCATTTTTAAAAATAAAATCCCTTTTTGTGTGTCTCAGGTAGATAAATCAGACTATTCGGTTTGTAGAAGCACAACATCTGATTAGATTGAACAAAAATGATTCAACATCGAATGATTTAACACATAAAATTTTAAATTGAACAACAGTATTTTTCTTTCTGTTTTAGTTTTACTCGTTAACTTGAATTTAACGTGCATCTATTATTTATTGATTTATTGATTTAATGATCAATTCTTTATTCGTTTTTAAATTGATTTATGATTTTAAAATCAGGAACTGTTGGGCTATGATTGTTTCTCAATAGACCATTTGAGCATTGGCTGCATGCATATATAATTATGTCGATATGTGTTATTATGATGAATCTGCGTCTCAATTAATTTCAGAACTGCCTTGCCGTTTTAATTTTAGAATATTAAACGTATTTTATTTTTTGCGTTATAATTAATATTTCAGTATAGTTTTTATTATTATTTTTTTATTATTTTTTTTGAAATATTTTAAGGAGCAGCGTGGTGCAGTGGTCACGCAGTTGAATACGACGCGCGCAGTCATCAGTTCGAACCAAGCTCAGTGCAAATACATTCTGCAGAATTAATTCTGTAGTTTCCCTCCCCCTGCCATCGTTTTGGTTTCACTACACTGCCCCCCACCGGACCTACTGGGAGTGAAATCCACACATGGGAGAATTCTCTCTTTAAGAGAAGGGCGCAACAAGTGCCACACTTCTACCCCTCCGAAAGTGAAAAGATATCGACAAAGACCTGACGGCCGTATCGATAAAAATATAAGAGAAAAAAAATATATATATATATATTTTAAAATTAAATGAAGCGACTTTTTTGTAAAAAATCAAAGTAATTACTAAAATTTTTGTATTTTTAGTTTTTTTTTTCAAACAACATTGACTTGTTGGTTTCATATTTTGATGATTTAAATTTTTTTATTTCAGTACTTATAGATTCTGAAAAAAGCGAAAGATTAATTGATTTTACAATGATGTTAATATATTATCTTTTGGAGACACTTTTTGGTACACCTAACTTTATCCAAAACTTTCATCAAGTGTCTTTGTAGATCGGAGATCACATATAAATAATAATTTAAGGGTTCATTTGTCTTTCTTCTCAATAACTATTCCATGCGCTTGGAAAAACTGCTGAAATACCGAGTAAAATTGGTACAATGTATTGTTAAACGATCCTTTCACTAAATCGATTTAAATTAATTAATCATAACGTCAAAAGTAATATTACTAGAAACTTGAAACTTTCACGATGTATGGAATGGAATATTGCACATGCTTTACATAAGTTTAAAAAAAATGACTATATTTGGGCTAAAAATAGAACTTTGAATGTAGTTTATTTTTAAAAGTTTATCTCTAATAATATTTTAAATATTTGAAAAAAATTGAAAAGCAAATTTTACACTAAAGATTCGATCCAAATCACTTGGCTTAAAGTATGATTTAGTATATATATATATATATATATATATACTGCCGCCGTAAGTCACCGTAGAACGATTTTGAGAAAAACGTGTTTTTGTATTTTGCATTTTCTTAAAATCATAATACTTTTTTACATTAAAATTATTTAAATATGATATATGTTTTCCTTTGTAATTTTACCAGACAAATACAATGTAACAAAAATAAATATTTTGAAATTAATTTTTAACAAGATATTTATTCTAATTTTCACGTTGCACCTTAGTATTAATAAAAACTTTTGATAGGTACTTTGTTTTTAAGCAAGAATGCAGTAATAATTTTTGATATGATAATATTATTTATACATTTTAATTATTATATTTACTAGTGTTTAATTATTTTGAAATAATTGAAAAAAATACTGTTATTTGCAAGTCAATTTATAGTATTTGCATTTGCAGTATTTACAAATTTACAATTTATAGCATATGAACGTGGCAACGATACGCTACAGTTAACTAAACTGCACTGTATAATATAAAACTAATAAAATATCGAATAAGTTTATTAAAAACAAATTGTTCGATAGTAGACTTGATTCTCTATAAGTAAACCGGTCCGTATTCCTAAGCTTAAATGCTGTTAATTATAATTTGTTCTATGTACCTACTAAGATAAAATGCCATACCTTCAACAATATTTACGGCGTTAATGCTTAGTAAGGTATATTTGCGGCGTTATTACCTAGTACCCTCGAACTTTTCTAAGATTTACGGCGTTTTAGTTATTTGATTATTGCTCATATTATACTTTTGGAGTAATTTACCTCATTTTTATTATTTTTTGAAGCGTTTTTGCTTACGACGACAGTATATATATATATATATAAAGACACAGTATGAAACTTTTGGACAAAGTACAGTGTACCAAGAAGTGTCTTTTATAATAAAAAAACATCATTGTAAAATCAATTGATCTTTCATTTTCACTGAGAATCTAAAATTTGAGTACCTACCTGTAAAAATTTGAAGGGATTTCCGAAAAAATTACCCTTAAAAAATTTAAACCATAAAGATAATAAAAATGCTAAATTTTTCATTAGTATTTAAGAGCATTTAAAATTTTAAATTTAAAAAAAGTTATTAAATCAAGGGACTGTAAATTAAATATGTTATACGTATATCTAGCTATAAAACTGAGTTATGAATCTGTTGGTTTTACCATGAGATTTATTTTAATTCATCATTTTTTTGTTTGTAATCACTTTTGTTATGTAAACTACGTTTAAGAATAAAAGAAAGTTTGGTAAAAATGGTAAAATATTCCATAAATGAGATTTTTATAAAATAAATGATATTCGTTAAGTTACAACTTCAAAACCAATGTTATTGGTGACTTGAATTTTCCTAAAATATTAATAACACTATATTATAGACTTAAGAAAAGCTTAAAAAAACAAATGTTCTAATTACTCTAAGTTTTATTTCAGAACTTGGAAGATATTACCAGCGGTGTTTTGGTAAAAAAACTTAAGGGTATACGCGCATTTAAAAACAGTTGACTATTGTGTATCTATTGGGATCAAAACTGATCTAATTCAACCGTTCAAAACGACGATCGCTTTGTGACCATTCTCGTCATATAAAAATTTCATATTCAGAAGCATAAATATTTTACCGAAACGAAAATGTATACTCTGTTTTATACCATTTTGTTATTCAATTTATCTTCAAATTTAAAACATTTTTTCGGAGTTAAATTTATCATTTAAGAAGTAAAAAGTAATTACTATTTGGTAAGTAGGTACTTTCTTAGTAGAGTACCTACTTATACTTATACTAAATAATAGCTCACACGAACAGAAAAAGTTACATAAATTCATTCAACCATCTTCTGATTCGCTATCATTTTTTTTAAATACCTATATCATCAAAAAAACAAATTAACAAAACATTTGTTTTTATTTTTTTTTTTTCCAAATCTGTTACATATAACAGGTTTATACATTAAATTAAAACAAAAAATAAAAATGTAAAATACCAAGCAAAAATATGTAGTAGTCAAGTATTTATAAAAAAAAGGTGTTCATTATTAATATTATTATTAAATAATATTTATTAGGTATTTAATCTGTTTTTAGCTTTGCCCTTGATTACTTCAATGAGCAATATTACAAAAAAATCTACGTACTGATAATAATTTACATCTACAATAGACAATATTATATATATTTTTTTTAACACGGATTAGCTATATTTTTTTATTATTATTATAATTTTTTTTTTTTATGAAATATATGAGCGTATACGTGCGTATTGGTGTCACTTTTATAAAGCATACGCTAAATTACTAAGTTTTCCGGTGGGTATACGTCGTATACCCGCGTATACCCTCCAAAACAGCACTGGATATTACATTTGTTAAACATTGTTATCCAATAAAATGTTTAATTCTTGGTATTAATCCCTAAAAATGTAACATTATCACTTATTTTTTCTCATATACGTTTCTAACAATACTCATAATAATCTCAAAAATCATTAGTCGAGGGAATCTGTTAATGTAGTAATATACGTAGGTTTTTGCCAGATTTGTCTGTTATGAATATAAGCCACTCAAATTTTCCGCTGATCTGAGATACACTTTTGGATGTGTTTAATTACGATTGAAAATATTTTATGATTCCACGACCTTCGATAAGGTGCCCGGGGAAAATTCCATGGTTCTTTTCCTCCCTTTCAGATTAGAAACTGGGTTTAAAACTCCGTTGTATAATGTATAAATTTAATGAAATATTATTAGGTTTAAGTGTTTTTGTTAAATTAAATTATTATAAATTGAAAATTAAAAGCATACAAGAAAAAAAGAAAACATTATCTGTGTGAAACCTAATAACGTAAGTTGCCTAGTTTTTTGGTGAACCAGTAGAACTTCTACTGTAGAAGTGCAAAATTGATTTGCGCTTTCATACTTGAAATTGAGATAAAGACACAAAATTAAACTTTGTTATTCGTTCGAAAACTTTCAGTTTAAAATTTGATGTTCATCATCTTTTTATTTTCAAGAACCTATTCTGTATCTCTGATAAAAAAAAGAATCAAGTATTAACCTACTAACAAGTATAGTAAGTAACCAAAAATTCCAGAACTATGATATCTTTGATTTTAATTTTAAAGTACCTATATATAATAATTACAAATTAACAACAATAAAATGACAAACAAATATGATTTTAATAAAATAGAACATGATTAAATTTCAGTGAATATATTTATGTCGTTAGATTATTAAACAATGTTCATATCTCCAACCCATCTTGGGTTTTATTTTTTGAGCTAATAATAACTAATAAATAAATATTTTTCTTTAGTTACTGCAGCCGGTATTGTTTTTATATTTACCTGCTATAGTGCTATATATTTATGTTAGAAGTTTACGTAAAGCAGAGGTTCAAACCTTTAAAATTGATACTTTTGTATCAATGTCGGTAAAATGATTTTGTACAGCAGTTATTTTAATTTATATTGATAATATATTTTTTAAAAGACACACATTTAAAAATTAATATTTATCGTTAATATAAGATTGCAGTATTTGCCCAATATATCTGTCATATCCTGGAATGAACAGCATTCCTTCACGACTAAAATCGCGTTGATACTTATGCTTTCCGCTTAGACAACAGAAAACAGTCCTGAAAATTAAAATATTTTATTATTAATTTATTCGATTGTATATCATATAGTGCAGTTGTGACAGGCATGCAAATATGCAATAATCATTTTTATTTTTTACACACGCTCACACAGACATACGTCATACACACATCAAAAGTCTTTTAACGTAGTTTCTTAATAAGTACCTTATAAGAATAAAAAATAAATCTATGATATAAACTTTTAATCTTAATTCTAATTGAATATAAATCATAAAAGATAAATTACATACTTCACTCTTTTCCCTAAAAAACTTGAATATTCCGCCTTAACTCTTTTTAAATCGCTTAAGTCTGTTTTGTGAGTCCCCACAAAAAAGAAAATATCATAACGCATTTTTCTCTTTCGTGCCCAATTCATGGCAGATAATGGGTAAACTGGTTTTATATCTTTGTCCAATTCATGTGGTTTATCCTGGTTTGAAGGCTAACATATATGAAACATATTTCAGTATTAAATTATTATTGGGTGGAATAAAAATGTTACCGTTTTAAATAAAGTTTCCTTCAAGCAATCGAATGTTAAATGCTCCCGTTTAAAGCTAATCTTTTTCATTTTCCATCGTGTTTTCAGGTCATTCAAGGCGGCTATATGCGGTTTTAACTTTGGTGGTTCACGTAATGGATAAATCAATGATAAAATTATCATTGTTATTGCATCAGTCATTTTTACGACTTTCACATGCGGGTACCTGCAGTTCCTAGTGGCCATATACGGTCGACTATCATATGCAATGAACATGCGATAGTTAGAAGATATTTCTATGTTCTAAAAAAAAAGTCAATGAAAAATGTGTTATTTATGTTATTTTAAAAAAATTCAACTTTAAAATGATAGACAAATAAATACTTTTAAAGTTTTTTCCACTAGATCGTTTGATAAAAATTTCTTTAACAGTTCAGAATATTTCGGCTCTGGCTTCATAAAAAATATCGAGTCATTTTTTAAATGTTTAAATTCATTGGTATGATTATTATTTGTATTATTATTATCAACACCATTAAATTTAACTACTTTATCATTATTATTTTCGTTTGATGATTTTGTATTATCAGTTACACTAAAACAATATCATCAAATTAAAATATATTCATAAATTTTGTGAATTTAAGTTTCATTTTAAATCCAATTTTCAATTAAAACTCACTTAGCATTAATACAATCGTACATAGCATTCCATTCCAAGTTTTTTGATTTTTTCAGTTCGACGATCGCTCTGTAATTAGTTGTTTGTCAGTTATTTTTGAACGTCATATATAATTCTAATGGCAAAATGAATAGTTGCACCTGTGTACATTAAATGTTACTTACTCGCCAGTTTTAGCGTATTTGAGAAACGTTATGTGTGATTCAATTGGATGTATTTGCGATTTTTTTAGTGCCGACGTATGGTTAAAACGATTTATATATGTTAAACAGTCTTCATTGCCCCTTAAGTTGTAGAACAACCCATATTTCGCCATACGACATGTCTTATCCAATAATGATCTCAGCGGCATATGTTCAATATAAGCAGGTAGATACTGTAATGGATTTTAATATGTATTATAAATATGTATTTTAAGTAATAATATTATACTGTAACTGACATTTAAATCATACTGCAATGCACGAGGTAAAGCGTCATGTTGTCTTCCAATTAAATGAAGTCTTATAAAATGTATGAGTCGTTGGATATCATCGTCGGATACTACTTTAAGTTTATTATGATAATCATTTAGATATTTATACACACTGTTTATCAACGTGAATGTTAAATTCCTGCGGTAGTAACTCTCCTGATGGATACAACCACGTTTGGATGCTCGCCTCATATTTTTATAATATTCCTTAACGTCATTCATTGTCTGCTTAATGTATATGATGACGATTTTATGTACTGTATTTGATTAAGTACAATATAATTAAATCAGCAATAATTAAATCATATAATATACAGGTAGGTATTTAAAATTACCTGGATCGTCCGTAAAATATCTTATATTTTCCAATACACGTTTATGCGTCATATTATGAAAATGTTTACTTTCCATGATCAACTTCATAGTTTCAAGAGTGTTCCTCGTTGAATACCATTTACTTATAGCATTTTTAAAACCTCGGCCATTAAGACCGCTACCAGCATAAGGTAAATATCCTAAGAAAACACCGGAACAAAACATGAGTCAATAGATATAAAATATGAAAAAAGGAAAATTACCATGATCATAAAGCATTTTAGCAGCTCGAGAGCAAAATTTGACAAACATCAATATTTTCATTCCATCAGTACAAAATATGTTAATTGCATCATAAGCGTCTCGGACCATTTGTTTACATTGGTTTAAATTAAATCGTGCACACACGGCCAATGCAAAAATCAAATGATGATCACTATTCAATGGATTTTCTTGTTTTATCTAAAATTAAACTGGAATCATTAATACGTTTATTTAATAGCCTTAAGGCAACGACTAACCTTTTTAAGTATTGGGACGATGGAATTAATTACTATAACATCATTTTTGTTCACAGCTTTCCCAATTGTTTTTATGATGTGATAATCATAACGATGTGTGTGGTAAGATGCCCTCCAAAATCTATCTCGCAATGGTGGAGGTATGTATATAGAATACTGAGTTCCCAAGTACATACATCGACGCAATTTACACTCTAATAATGTACGAGAATTGACGGAATCCATTTTAGCTAAACAAAATAAGTACACCAAATGTAATTATTTGATTATGAATAACATCTTACACGCTATAAAATTATGTTTTTTAAGAAATAGGTATGTCTCCGCCTGAGTCAGTGTGGCTAGGTTATATAGTTTTCAATTTTCCATTGGAATTCTAGAAGCAAGTATAAAATTACAATTTGCAACTACACATTTTAAGAAATTATTGAATCTATGAGGTATCAAGTATATATATATATATAGATATAGTAGGTATAGTAATATTATAAACGACATATTACTATTTACTACATTTTAAATTTAAGGATAAAAGTAACTCTACGTCGATTAAATAAACACCATTTTCGTGCCCTCTTGATTCCCGACCAGTATTAATTAACTAAACAAACTTCTTTACCCCAAGTCAAAGGGTTTCCACACTAGTAAACCTCCTTCCTCGCATCATTTCATATTGTTGTAATCTCAATCAAGGAGAAAAATGTACCTACTTATTATATATAATAATTTTGAAGATTGCAAAATACATTTCTTTAATTAAAAAAAAAGGTCGAATGAGTTGATTTCTAAACCATGCTTTATCAGAGGCAACAAATTGAACTTTCTTAAAAAGTTGTCCCTTTTTGTATGTATCCCATAATTGTTTTTACTGAAACTTGGTTAAATGACAATATTTAGTCGACAGGATTGGGCTTGGATAATTATATTGTATACAGATGTGATAGGAATATTCAAACAAGTTCTTTATCAAGAGGCAGCGGCGTATTGATAGCTGTTCGTAATTTCATTTCCTCAAAACCGATTACAGTCTTTATTAGTAATATTGAGCTTTTATTTATACACATTCAATTAAATGATTAGTCCATTATTATGAGTTCAGTTTACATTCCACATCAGTAGCATCGATCCCTACTTACAGGTGGGGTGGTTGACCCATTGAAATGGATGGGTGGGGGTTAATGAATTTGCACTCATATGTACCACCCTAGGCAATTATACTATATTGAAAAATAGTTTGGTAGAAAGACAAGTACACAATACGCATCGTATTTGGTGAAATTATTTTTCTCAAACCATATATTTAGTACATAATCGTTCTTATGCGCATAGTCATATTGTTTATGTGGAAATGTCGTTTCATATTTTGGTCAAAGATTCACGACGCAAAGAACATAAAAGCCCGGTAGTCATCCACTATTAAAGTATTTTATTTTTTGATAAAATTTTTTTATTAATCGTGCACACATAAATCATATAATATAATTTATCGTAGAATAAGTTAAGAGCCATATTCATATTTTTTTCACTGAGAACAGTTACTCACTTCTCATATTTCATTCAATCGTTTAGTAGTTTGTAATCTATACATTTAAATGTATCATTTGTAGAATATAAGTTATTATTGAGAGGAATTGACGTGAATGTAGGAAAATTATCAGAATATAATATATCGATTTGAAGAACCCCCGCTTCAGTGTTATCTAGAAGGTAATTCGTGATATATACATGATATATACAAGAGTCTGTTTTATGATTAGGAAGTCTTGCGTATTTATTAATCAGTGAGCGGAAGCCATTAGTCGCTAAAACAGATGTATATATTATTATTATACTATAATAATATAGACATCTGTGGTCGCTAACATATTTCAGTATTCGTTATCTGAATATTGTGATTACCTATGATATTTAAATTCATATCATCTACTAAAAGTGTACGATCGTTAGACGAACTATCAAATATAATCATAGGCTAAACTGCAGATCAGGTCAGTCAGGCTAATCATAGGAATGATACAGATGAGAGATTTTTTTTTTAAACATTAGATTTAAAAGGAAACTAAAATGCAGTTAAGACAATCAACATTAATAGCAATTTTAATTTATAACGAAATACTTATTGTGTTTAGTATAAATAAGATTTTATTTAAATTGTGTTGGTTTCACAATGATGTGTTTTTTTAACATCGTATTCGTATAGGTGATTTTCTAACAATGTTGATAAAATCTCAAAA
The DNA here is from genome assembly GCA_027580255.1 of Therioaphis trifolii. Taxonomy (NCBI): domain Eukaryota; kingdom Metazoa; phylum Arthropoda; class Insecta; order Hemiptera; family Aphididae; genus Therioaphis; species Therioaphis trifolii. The sequence continues at coordinate 62,748,939 of CM050405.1, read as the reverse complement.
ACTGTAAGGATTTTATTTATACCCATTTAAAGTTTAAATTTTAACGAGAATTGTTACTCTTACGTTACAAAGCAATTTTTTGAATCAAAATCTTATAAAATTTTAAATAATTCATTCATCCAGTAAAAAATGTCTATCACTAATAAACTTGATATATTTTTTTCTCTTACGGTCAAGTTTCATAAAGCTCAATTTGGTAAATTATTTTTTATAAGAGTTAAAAGTTGAAAAATTATGACTCAATAGAATATTTTTACGTAAAATATTAGATATATTTTTCATAAATTATTATTCATTTTAATTACTTTAACTGGTGTTTGTATGAAACAGATACTTATATCATGAATCTTCTTGGATGAGCTCCAATAAATTATGATTATTTCATTAAATACATGTAAATATATTGAATATTTACATAAAAAACACAGCCCTGAGTATTTTTTTGTTAGACCGAGAGATGTACATTTTAGATATTTTGGTCTGACCTTATACAAATGTCTAATTAAGCCTAATGACTCCTATTCGAGGTAATTTATACGTTTTGATAGGACACTTTTTTGGACAATTTAATATTTTATTCTTGTATCATTTAACTGGCTCCTTGTAATTCTTTATGCTAGACATAATAATATCTTTTAGGTTGCTATTAAAATTATTGAATTGCTCACTCATAAAGTCAACAGAATTCACTAATTAAACAACAGTATCATTGGAAAAAGAGAAAGTATCGAACAAAATTATCAGATACTGAAATAGATTTTATAATGTTTTTATTTGCTTTGCAGCCAGGCCAGACCAAGTTTATTTTTCTGTTGGACATAATTTCCAAAAAGTTGATTTAAACATTTAATTTCATCGCCTGTATAAATCTCTTTATTACAGACTAGACACAACATTTTAAATCGTCAGAGGAACGAATATTCCGAGATAGTTACGAATCTATATTAAAAATTTAGTACCTACATTTTTTCTATTCGGTTATCTGAAGTACGTACCTATGCGAACATTATTATGATCGGCAACATTGAAACATATTAATGCACTGCGATATTTATGATCAACGACCGTCTTTGCCGAGCGCCGAAACGAAACGTAATAAATATTACCATACAATTAAGTACCTACTACTATATAAATTTGACCAATCGTAATTTCAATTTTAATTGGATACGAGGTACCCATTTGTTGTTCATTATACCTATGGTGGAAAATAGTGAATCCTGATTAGTGATTAAGAACAACATAATTATTAATAATCAATAGGTTATTTTTTTCTATAATTCCGATAGTTTGGTGGGAAGAATAAATTATACAAATTGGCAATTAGAAAAATTACAAGCGACCACATCTCGACATTGATCTCCCGGAAAATTCACTAGTGTCCTGGTGGGCTAGTCCGCTTCTGAATCAAACCCACATCACGTAACCCATGCAGCGGAGACGAGTTTAAGAAAGGAGTGAAAGGGCTGCCACTTTGGTGGAATTTCAGTTTTTCCTAGACAAGAAAACTTCTTGCTAATTAGCTGACTTGATATTTTTATGGCGACTCAAGTCTTGTAAGTGTATGCTCGGGAAAAACTTTCCTTTAATTGATAATAATCAAATTTTGATAAAACCTAGTCCTTAACCATTACAGTCCTCCCCAGCCTCCCTTTTAGAAACACCTTGTGTCGGTTTAAAAAAGCATTTGTCGACTTGACGTTCAAACAATTTTTGTAAATACGAATTCAATTATGATTAAAATATAACAGTTGCTATAAATTATCAGAACTAGATTAATATTAATATTAGTAGGTATTCTTTAGGTAAAAAAATATTGTATCAAGTTATAATATACATAAGTAATATAGGTTCGTATGCGCAAAAATAAAGATAATTTATCTGCTTTTATAATGTTAAATAGTTAACCAATATAAACCGGGGGTATATACCGAGGTATTAACCATTTGTGTGAGTGCCCACCAAGGTAGCCACTCTATGAATTTTTAAACGGTAATTAAATATCATAAACATTCTAAAAAAGTGCGTACTTCGCCCCATGGGCCATGGAGTATTCTTTGCTCTTTGGTCAAGTTATAGGGGATGATTATGATGAATTTTATAGAAGTGATCGATCATTTTTTTAGTTAAACGATTCTGAACAATACTTCAGACTTAAAATATACCGTTTGGAATGATCTATTTCTTTAAATAAATTATTAAGTTGAAATTTGACGTAAAACATTTTATTACGTCATAATCGTATAATAATTTACTTGTACGCTTATAAAAAAAGCCTTTGTTATGATTTTTAAAATATTTTCAGAATCGTTTGTTAAGTATATGAGTAAGGTCTCATATTAAATTTTCAGAAGTTTTCATCTAATATTAAAAATATTCCAATCATATACTTAAAAAAAAAACATCATTGTAAAACCATAAGATCCTTCACTCCACTCAAAATCTAATAATGTATTTAACACTAACGTTAACAACTGTAAAATAAGGCGCATTAGCATTTGTTCTGTGTAGATTGAGATTGAGAATAATTCTAGACTAGGGCTGATACATATGAGCTGCTAGTTTGCTACCTTAAAAAAGGGATGGCATCCTTTCTTGAATCATTTTTTTTTCCATTAGTGAATTATACTGTAGCCATCATTTTTATAATTATTACTCGATTGCCTCGCCATTGAAGAGCCGAGGAGTTAAATAAAATTAAAGTTGAATGAAATAAAATTAAATAAAAATGAAAATGAAATTGAAAAAACGAGTTCAGAAGTGTTTTGAATGGTTTATACTTTTTAGCATCACCGGTAATAACATTAAGTGTGTTTATGCACTAATCATTATAAATATACCTACACAGTTACACGGTTATCATTTTACGATTATCACCATATCATTGATGACTATTATTAATGGTACTATTAACGGTTTATCAAGTGCTCCTGCTCAAAATGTATTTTCGAAAAGGTTTTTATTAAAATCAAAATTTATTGTCATTGTTGTGAAACGCGTAGGAATTCAAAATACGATTTTAATTTATTTTCGAGGGACGTTTAAAAACAACATAATATGAGAAGTGAATTAGTTGTAGTTCCGGACTTGGGACGCACAACAATCGCCTCTATTTCGGTGCAGACCGATGACGGGAGAACGAAACGCACGTGCGAAACTGCGTGGGCCTTTTGAATGATAAACGTCGCCGCTGGCGAACGCGACGTCCAAAGCGTGAAGTCCGTAGACAAAAAAACGGTCCCTGTAATACGCATGACGTATTGGGACTGTGGTGAAATCACCTACAAACCGCGGTTTTGCCGGTTGGTAACACTTACCCGAGGGAATAGTCACGGCTGGTACACGGCCGTCTCGGTTTGTCTCGAAATCCTGCGCGTGTCCTGGAATCCGAGATTCTTGAGAATAAAAATCACGTACTGAAACCGGTTTCGAAACGAACGCTGCTGACGCTACGTGAAAACCGGAACTAGCGTTTTTTGGACTTTGCACGGTGTTCGATTCGAATAACCAGAACGTTTGAGCGCTCCGTGCGGCGGTCCTCCGATAGGAACACTCGCGCGAGCCACGCGGCCGGCAAGCGAGTAGCGAACGGAATGCGAGTAGAGATTATGACCGACGCTGATCGAAACCGGCTGCGTGGACCGGCCAGCCCCTGCGCACGAACACCGGGTACGGGGTGGGTGGTGGTGGTGGTGCGATCTTTGGAACGCGGTACCTGCTTTTTGTGGTTGGCACTTGTCCCCGCGCTTGATACCGTGCGCGCGTCGTTGGCGCAGGTGGCCGGTCAAATAGATTTTCTCCGTCTGGAAGGATTTACGAACCAAACTGTGTAAGATGAACACTGTGCTGTGGCGTGGCCGTATAGCAGGGGTTTTCAACATTTTTTTTTTTTTTTTTTGAACACGCCACACTTCTTTGTTCACAAAGTGTCCCCGGCAGTACGGCACACTGTGACCTTTTATTGTAATTTACTGCAGGTACCTTGAGCCTTGGGCCTACTACATTCAATTCTTTGGATTATGATATAAAACATAAATTACTATACTACAAAAACAAAAATAAAAATAAAAAACTAATTAATGAATGGTTATTGTGCAATTTACCCTAAATCAAATTCTTTTTATATTATATGCTAAGTAAATAATTTTAATCTACATTTGTTTTATTTGTGTATGTTTGATTATAATATTTGTTTTTATATTTTTCTTTTTATCGGGTACTATTTCTAAAAAAAAAAAAAAAACATTGTTATTTAGTTTTATATTAGTTTTAAACTTAAAATTTTAATTTAGTATAATTTCTTTTATTAATTATTGTATTTATTAATATTGTATTACATAATTTAATAACTCTCTATCTCCAACACAAGTTTAGCTTAAAGGAGATAGATAATCGAAAATGTTATCTATAAAAATAATCTATGTATATTCTTTCTTTCGATCAATAAAAAAAAAAAAAAAAAAAAAATGTATTTTAGATACCTGTAATTTTATCGACTCTTTCATGCACGAAGTTTTGAGAATATTGTTGACCCTTATTGCACAGACTAGCCGAATTTTTTTTTTCATTTTATGTGACTGCTTTATATTCAAACGTGTATTCAAACATATAATTAACATATAATTGAATACTACTGTTTTCAATATTTTTAAATAGTATTAACCATTCATTAGATCGTGTTCAGCTCCTAGCGTTTGCGGATGATGTAAAAATATTCTATCAAATCAACTCTGTAGACGACTTTCATGTCTTACAAAATGAGCTGAATGCAATTGTTGTATGGGCCAACAAACCAAGGCCGTAGCCAGGGGGGGGTTTTCGGGTTCAGACCCCCCCCCCGAAATTTTTTTTTTTGAAATAATATTGAATAGTTTGAATAGTTTTAAATGCCTACCTATTATATTTGATACGTGTCACTGTGATTACAACACATAAATAAATAAAACGGTTTAACGGTATATTTTATATTTATATTGTGTTAGATAAGCGATAACTAATCTTAATGTACTTTTGTAAAACCTAATGTATACCTACAGTATCTAATCTTAATTATTTTGGTAATCGATGGTCAGTAGAGAAGTATAACATATTTTGTTTATGCCATTGTCAGTAATCACGGAGCCGCACGGATAGACACGACGTTTATTTTTTCGGTATATATCTGTTTTGTTGCATTAAAAGTTCGTAAATTTTTCATTTAAATATCTACGCACGTGGAAATTAATTATTTTTAAAAATGAATAAATCTTCACAATCCAATTTATCATCTTGGATTTCTACCGAGCCAAAATCAAAAAAACGTAAAATTGACAGCTTAGAAATTAGTTCTAACGATCAAGAGGAAGTTGAAGGTCAGTGCAATACGTTAGACGCGGTTAAATCTGTTAGTATGCTTGATATTGGAAAATTTGTAAATGGTAGTGTTAGTGAGATAAGTATCAAAGAACAATTATTAAGCAACCCTTGGTGTCCTCCAAACGATTATAAGTTTCCTGTGAGCGCGGGAAAACGAAAATTCAAAAATTTTAATGAAAAAACGAGAAAACGCCAATGAAGAGTTTTCAATTTTATTTAATAAATCTAAAACCATGTTAGAATCAGTTAATAATGAAATAGCTATACCAAGAATTAATTCTCGTCAAACTAAACGTATCAACATTAAAACCAATGATCCCGAAGAATATTTTCGAATTTCAATTTATATACCTCTATTAGACGACTTTATACAACAACTAAATGAATGATTTAATAAAAAGAAAGACTTAATAACAAGCCTGCAAAACGTCATCCCTAAATTTTGTGTCAATAAAAAATATGAAGATATTAAACCTTGTGTTGATTTTTATATTGGTAATTCAAACTCACTAGCTATTGAAGCAGAATTTTTGTTATGGCAGACAAAATGGACCAAGATTTTGGAGAAAGAAAGACCATCAAATGTTTTTAACGCGTTGTCCCAGTGCAATCTAGATTTTTTTCCGTCAATTTCTTATTTATTAAATGTGTTGGGAACTTTGCCCGTATCAACATCAACACCTGAAAGGACGTTTTCAACTTTAAAACGCCTAAAAACGTTTTTAAGAAACAGAACCGGACAAGAAAGGTTAGTAGGACTAGCCCTCATGAGTGTACATAGAGATATTGAAATTGACACTGAAGAAGTTATCAAAAGATTTTCAAATACTTCAAGGAAAATGAAATTAATATAGTTGTATTGTAGTACGTTTTACACATTTTTTTATTTTTAATAATATAACATAATATAACATTTATACTCTAACCCCCCCCCCCCAAAATATTTTTCTGGCTACGGCCTTGCAACAAACTAGGATTAGATTTTAATATAGCTAAATGTCACCATATGACTTTTACACATCTTAAAAACCCAATTAATTTTAAATATGAAATCAATGGGACTACTCTGCAGTCACTTGACTCATCTGTCACTGATCTTGGTTTTATTCTCTGTCCTACGCTTAGCCCCCATTTACATATTTTGCATATCTGCTGTAAATCACTTAAAATCTTAGGTTTTATAAAGCGTGTTACAACTGAGTTTAAGTTAGCTTCTCCCCTTAAGGCACTGTACTGTTCGCTTGTTAGGCCTATCCTTGAATACGGCTCTGTCATTTGGGATCCTAGTACTGCTCAAAACATTTTAATGCTTGAACGAGTCCAAAATAAATTTTTAAAATATGCCAGTCATGTACTTAAGATTGAATGTCCTCCTCATAATTATTTACCAGTACTTGATTATCTCAAACTAGATTCGCTAGCGACTCGTAGGCGTGCTGCTAACCTCACATTTTTATCCAAGTTATTAAATGGGCAAATTGACTCACCGCACCTTCTCTCTCTAATTCCTTGAAATGTCCCTCCACACTACACTCGTCAACACACCTCCTTTAATTTACCTACCACCTCCACAAATTATGGTTTAAATGAACCACTTCGACGTTGTATGTCTATTGCCAATTCAGACCCTTTCTTTTCTATTTCATAACCTGTAACCAAGTATTTATGTATCTTTCTATTTTCACTGTTATCACATTATTGTAACTTGTTATATTATATTATATGAAATTGGGCTCACGCCCGTATTGTATGCTAAATAAATAAATAAATAATTGAATAAAAAAATAATAATAATAATCATAAAAAGTTTTTAATTTATTTTTGGTGGGACAACGTAAACCCCACTGTGCAATATCGATCATTACTTAATGCTATGCAGTCAATTTTTTCTATATAGTTTGTTTATACCTTCTCATTTAATTATTTTCTCGTTTAATAATCTTTAACACATCTGGAATCGAATTAAAAAAATCAATCAAATCGGATGACCTAGTCAGTAACAGAGAATGTATAAAATTTCGAAAATAAAGCGTTAAAAAATATTTTGTTGACCTTTATTTAATAATGATAGCCTTCCGAGATTGAATATATATGAATTATATATGACGGTGAAGGTATAAATAGCTATAAAAAAATCAACGGATGATCAAAAATTAGAAAAACCATTTTTTTTATGGTGTACTATTTTTCACACCTTGCCGAATGAGCAATTTTTTTGGTGGGATCACATATCATATTCCACCGTGCCGCGAAGAGTTAAGGTCTATTTCCACATATCCGTGACGGGTCCGGAACAGGTCCGTAAATTTTTTATTTTTACCATATTTCTCTATAAGTTGCAATATAAATATTGCTGAAATGCGATGGCGAGTATTGCAAATTTAATCGATACATGCATTGATGCATATTGTATATTATTCTTATCGGAATTTTGACAGTGGCGGCTCGTGATGTTCAAAATGGATGGTGTGCAATTATTGAAAATGCATATTAATAAAATAAAATAAAATTAATCACATGCACACCCAAGTCAATATTAAAATATTTACTTTGATAAAATGATAATCAAACATAATTTTAAAAAATAATAGGTTTATTTAAATACATATATCATATAACCGGGTGTAAATTTTATCTACCGTCAGAATAAGCAACAGTGTCGTAACTAAAAACAATTTTAAAAAATAAATGAAAAAATTACATATTTTTATGTATGAAGTCAAGTTTTCGTTCTTCAACTAACAGTGATAAAACTTTATTATTGAAATAGCGCATACGCCATACAAATTAAATTTGTGAATTGTGATCGAGTGTGCAGTAGGTGCACACTACGGTTCCATTAATTCGTCAATACCCCCACTCATCGACTAAACGTATTTTACATAGACTCTGGGTGTGCACTGTGCAGCCCGAGCTGCACACCAGTTGGTGCGTATTTATTACATAACTCGTCTAAATTTTAGGAGCGTTTCACGTTTATAAAACTAATAATTTTGTATTATGGAATAAATACAGTTTAATAGATAGGTATCTAAAATTAAAAAACATTTTAGCTATTTTATCTTTAATAATCTATGTGGTGTGCGCACACCTGCACACCTAGGCACGAGCCGCCACTGAATTTTTATATACTTAGTAGATTTAAAACGGCAAATCAACAGCAGACAGTAATCAAGTAGACGTTAAGATAATATCCTAGTCCCCGTGTCTATTAGATGTGTTTTATTCATTACCAACTTATGTTATACACGATTATCGTAGTATCATCTACTAATTGTCATGTTTATATACATAATATGAGATAGGTACCTTAAAATCGAATTGCGCGTGACGGGGGTTTCCCGAGTGTGTGCCCGTTTTTAATTTTCCCATTTTTTATAGTCCGAGTGCGTTCGAAGTTTTAGCAATTTCTTTTATCGAACAGCCCGATCGCGTCCACGTTAAAATAAATACGCGTGGAAATATTAGCACTTATAGTCTTGATGTCATAATAATTGGTTTTCGTGTAAAAAAAAACTTAAACACTTTATATGCTCTCTTTAAACCGTGTATGTGGATGGTGCATTCGAGTACTGCACTAAATTTTGTTCACGAATCACGGCTATTTACGATTCATGGTTTAAGTCATGGACATTACACATCTTTATTTTGTGTTTGTTTTTTTTTTTTACTGGACAATAAAGAATGCGAGACATACGCAGCGTGTTTTAATAAATTAAAAACCGATGTGTTTTAAATTTATTTTTTTTCTTATGGCATGATTATCCGGGAGTGTAGACCCTAGGGTTTACAGTTCGGATGCCGGTTTGGCAGAATTTCTATTGGGGCACCCGTAGGTTTCTGCCATGCCCCTGAGTGGGGGATGGCAGTCTCTCTCCGAAGACAGTTGTTTCCTGTCCAAGTGGAGAGACTGCCCGAGGCCACTCCGTCCCCCTGTTTTAAAATTGATTAGTTTTTTTTCGCCCGATTCTCTGTTGTGGATTTTGAACCAGCTGGATTCAATCCAGATGGATTTCGATAAGCTATTCATCGTGCCGCATATGAATTTAATATGAATTTAATAAATGAAAAAATAAAAATAAAACATTTTTCGTGTGTTAGCCAGTTCATCTCCTCGTAGTGTACCCTGGATAACTCTAAATGAACCGAGACGTGTTCGGACTAAGTAAAAAAAATCGTTATTATATCTTGAGACGCACTCGGGATATCCCCTACACAGTTAATAGGTTTATTACAATTTATAATTTATGACATTTTAATATATATATTTCCAAAACAGAAATCTATGATTTTTCATATGCTTTCAAAGTGTTTTATGTGTATACTACCTACAGTTCAATATACCGTAAAATGAGGATACTTTGCACCAAAATTAATGTTTTTTTAACTTCAAACATCGATTGTGACTGTAATAATTATGATAGAATTTTATAAATTGCATACTTCTATTAGTATGAATATCAAGAAAGATTATCTGCTGTAAAAATTAAATTTGCTTATAAAATTAATGCATTTTTATTTTTAATTTGGTGAAACTTTAAATATGGAGTTGTGTGACTTTGCACCAACATGAAAAACTCATTTTATTTCAGTCACAAACAATATTAGTGCATTGTTAGACATGATAACATGCACTACCTTATCCTATTTAAGACTTAGATGATGAAATCTAACTGAAAAATAAAAAATGCAGTGATCACTCAGTATAAATAACACTTTTTAATGTATATATCACATTTTCTTTATATATCTACTAACACAAATGTTTTAATTAGAACTTGGTTAAGATAATTACATTGTTTACTTATAAAGGAACATAATTTGCATAAACTTTTAAGTTTAACTTTTTTACTAAGTACCTACATAACATTTTTAACGAAAAATTAAATATAACAAAAACTTAATATTTATAAAATATAAATTTCAATAAACAATAAACAAAAAAACTTACTACTGTGCTACTTAAACTATTCAGATTAATATAAAGGAACACAGTTTATAGTTAGGTATGTCTTATTCAGAGTGTGTTTCTAACTCTTTCATTTTAAAGTATCCTCTTTTTATGAGCTTTGGAGGACAAATTTTCATCACAATATCTTTCCAGTTGAAAAATAATTCATCTTGTTTTACAGGCCACCAAAAAGATTTTTTTTTAATTTCCATTGATTGAATGATGGCACCTTCCTCAGTCGTTTTAATTAAGTTCTGCATAAATTTGCACCGATTTCATCCTGGTGCAAAGTAATGCAGAAATATGATCATTTTAGGTTTTTTTTTTATAAAAATGATTTTATCTATTAAAGGAATGTTGAATATGCTTAAAATAATGCATATTCTTATCCCCAGTAAGATTTTTTATACGACTCATGCAAAATTACATTTACATGGCTTTTTAAAATATTTTTTGATGATCGTAATCTAATTTCTTGAATGATATTTTTATTTTTTACGTGTTTGAGATCCATTCTTATCAAAAGAATAAATTTTGGAGGGAAAATTACATATTGAAGTTAGTTCCATTTCCAAAGAAATTGAAAAGTATCGAAAACAAGATAATACCATTAATTCTTTTTTATCATAATTTATGCGGACGCTATATGATAAAACAAAAACAACTATAATTTTTTGTTTGGTGCAAAGTTACTATGTAAGGTTCAAAATTCAAATTATTCTTATTTTACGGTATGTAGTTTAATTGATATTAATATCAAGTCAACACTAAAAAAAGCTATAAGAAGAATCGTTTAAGGTTCAAATAGTAAAAATAATACAATAAAATTAAAAATTATCTAATTCATTAATTAAAATAAACAAATAAATAAATAGAAAAAAATGTAGCCTGGAGTTAGAACAATATTTTGTGATTTGGTGGTCCTGGCAACAACTATTTCAGTGTCCATCCTCCCAATTAACATATTTTTTCAACATTATTATTTATTTCATTCCCTTGATCCCCCCCAAATACCTTGAGTATAACAAGTTTGGTTTGTATAGATGAGTTACAAATACAAAATCATCATCAGGTAGTGCAAAGTCAAAATACACTTAAGTTACAGTAATTTAACGTGAGCCCCTTATTGAATTTATTTTTGTGATTGTTAAATTACATATTTTTAGTAGGTACCTACACAATATAAGAGATTCATGTTACGTTAGGATATTTTTGGTGTAGTCGTACAAATATAATTACATTTCACACTACCTCCATTCCTAAAATGTCTTGTCTGCCAAGAATATTTATTGCGAAAAATTGATTTTTAAGACCATGAATTACCAGCAAATTAATGTACATTAATAGAGTTATAGTCATGTTGTGTGAAATAAACAATTAACTTATAATTTATTTAGTGTATTGAAATAAATATTTAAGAGAAATAAAGATAAAATGGCATGAAATAAGCAACAATTCACTTTAAATCACTCGCCTGCTTAATGTGCACCCACAACAAAAAACCATTAATTTATTTTCAAAGACTAGTTGGAATATAAATTACTTTGTATAGTAAATAATTTGTCAGTTGCCTACTAAGTATTGTACTAGTGAATTGTTTAACAGTGAAAAAAGGAGGACATTGTGTAAAAAAATTCAATTCTCTTGTTATGTTCATTTTAAATTTATTAATATAAAATAGTTTAGTATAAATACATTTCAATGAGATCCACATTAAACATATGTATGTATAAAAATTAACACTAAAAAAATAACCGTACACAACATATAAATGTGAGATAAAAATAATACAAATTAGACATTATTCATTAGTATTATTGTAGAATAATAGTTACCAAACCGTTATCAAACAACAACGGTTATTAAAATTTACAAACAAGTTATCTCAAAATAGTGTTTTAAATATGTTTTTGTCAAGTTAAAAAAAAAAAAAAATGTTGTAAACTTAACTAAACTAAAGTATTTTATTGATGGTTTCACAAAGATATCATCTGTGTACTTGAAGCATTATTATACTTGAAAAATATTAATCAATTATATTAAAAAATAATATTTAGTTACAGCATAGAAGTAAAAACGATTATAATACAATTTTAAAGAGGATGGAAGTTGTTATATAAATAAATGCTAAGGTACAAAAATTATAATAATAGTAAAAACAAATAAAAAACAAGGAACCATTTTGATACATCAATAAAATCTAAATAGGATTATATTGGAATAGAAAAAAAAATATATATACAATTCATAAAAACAAAAGATGAAAAACGCGTTAAAAAAAGAGAATTAACAAGTATTTTCAATTGGCACATAAAAAGAAAAAACTCTAGGAATTAAAACAAATATTGAAAATACTGAAATCTATTTGTTAAAAAATCAAATATATAAGGTGGTCAGTCAGAAGTTTTAGAACTACTCATTTGATTGCAATCTTCAAGTGGTTTCTCGGTTGGCAATTGGACGGATTTTTGGACAGAAAAAGAACAAGTTGGATTCTTAAACTTGACAGAATTTTCCCCAAGAATGACTGTAGCATGTGAGAGCAAAGGTAAAGTCATTTCAGGTGACACATTATCTGAGTTTTCATTCAGATGTTGACACTCATTCAAACCTAGATAAAAATAATCAATAATAATTGATAATGTAAATAAAATTATCATTGTTTTAACAAATTCAGTACTTACATTCATTGTAAACGAGTTCTTGACTTCTTTTTGTGGATTCACCAGTCCCACTGTCTTTACTGTTAGTAGAACTTAATGATTTGTTATCAGCATTGTTTATTAAATTTAATGAAGGATGTTTAGCTTTATAAATAAAGAACGCCCATATAGTAGATGTTATTATTATACATGAGATTACTACAACCAAGATCAATCCAACAGCATATTTGTGAATCAAACTCCGATACACTAGAAAAATAATAAATTATTAATTCAGAAATCAATTAATATCATGAAATTATCCTTAAGAAAATGTAATATTTTAATTTATTAGGGGAAAAAAACAACACAATAGAATTTTTGTGCATTATATGACCTATCTATAATTGACATACAACCAAATACAATTTCATCACAACTATTCACATATTACCTAATCATTTTTCAATTAAAAGGAAAAGAATAACATAGTATATACAATATCTGGTTAATTGTAATATTTTATCTAAATTAAACTTTGGCATATTTAAAATGATGTATTGTTGTATATATCATTGATCAAATGGTAAATAATTAGTATTAATAATCTGTCATATATTAGGAAAGGTAATTACATCACAATTATTTTTTGTTAAACTTGTAATACTATAGCTGAAACCACCCTATCCACCGAATGATGCGTTCAGCAAATGAGAACCTCTCTAGTCTTTAAGCATAAAATCTTTGTTTAATTTCTAATTTATTATAATGTTTGTCTGTTAACTTATTCCATTTAACTGTACCTTGGGCTAGTCCCGTAATGTAAAATAAAATAAATAAAAATACTATAAATTAATTTGAACTGCTGACTAATTGGTTCCACTTCAAGAAATTTGATGTGGATCACACACTAAACAAATGCTTAAAATACATAAACTCAATGAATCTTTAAAAGAAAATAAAAATAAAATAATAATTACATGGCATAATCAAAACTTCAACTTCTTGAGATTTATTTCCTACAGAATTTGAAATTTCACATTTATAAATGCCTGAATCATCAGTATTTGTTTCTGTAATAACTAAAAGTTGATCTTCAGCAGTAAAATAATGTCTACTGGACTTTGTAATAGGAATGTTATCTTTCAACCATTTTATTCGTGGCTTGGGATATCCACCACATAAACATTCCAGAACAACATCTTCACCAACTTTAATTTGTTTGTTAAACATTATACTGCCAAACCAAGGAGGTACTGTAAGAAAAAAGGAAAGTACATTATTTAATAATCATTGACAAGATATTCAAAATTATGCGTAAAATATTAGTATACCTAAGACAGTGAGTGTTGCATTAGCTGCAATCATTCCAGCATTATTTCTGGCTGTACAACTATATACGCCCATGTCAACTGATTTTACATCAACAATCAAAAATTCATCGTCTTTCGATATAACTTTCATACGGCGTTCTTGAGCCGCTGGAAATTCATTTCCTCCATCTTTTTGCCAAGATATTTGAGGAGGTGGAAATCCATTTGCAGCACATTCTAGCTTAGCTGTATAGCCAGTAATTACTTTACTATCTTTAGGTACTTTGGCAAAATTTGGAAATACTAAAAATAAAAATATATAACAACACATACATGAGTACTTAATTCATTATCAGTATAGGCATTTATTTTTCAACTTTAACATAAGTGCAAAGATGAAACATTTATAATAATATATACATATAATAATTACCAGCAATTGATAATATTGAATCATTTGAATAAGCGATTCCAAACTCATTGGATGCAATACATTGATATTTACCACTTTGCAACATTGATATATTATAAAAATTTAAGATTGAGTACTGTGTTACACCATTAACTTCAAATGATGAATAATGGTGAGATGAAATCAGTTCTAAATCATGATTATCTTTTTTCCAAACAAAGTTAATTTTCTCAGGAGATGAAGAATTAACGCCACATTTTAAAGTAACATTTTGACTTTCCAGAACCATTTTAGATTCAGGGTGGAACACAATAATTGGTTTTGGACTGTTCACAACTGAAAAGAAGAATTAATCAAATATAGTTGATAAATTGAGTTGTCATGTTATCAGTTTAGATGTAGAAGTAAAAACAATTTATGGTAGCAAATATTTTAAAGGTTGATGGTGTGATAAAACATGAATAATTGAACTATTTTCAATAAAAACTAAATTTATAATTAAATATCCTCTCTCACAGCTGAATGCTTCGCTATAATTGAAGCACTCAACACAATCTCGCCCTTACCTCCAAATAAATATCTCATCACCACTGACTCTCTGTCCTGTCTTCAAGCCCTCTCCTCTTACATTTTCAAATCATATCTCTCTCCTCTCATAATCAAAATGACCCAATGGTCTGCGATATTACTCATCTACTCTTCATCTGTCCCAGCTTATCTGTACATCGCGACCACCAATTATCTATTTTGAATACCTCCAACATCCCTTTTGATTCTATAAGCATACTTTCAAACCAACAAAAAAACATCATAATAAATATATTATCTTTCTTAACCATTCAGGCTTTTTAATCTAATTTTATATTGTACTGTTTCAATTGTATCTGTAATTGTATTTGTATTTTGTAATTCGCAATTGTATATTTAATTGTAATTGTTAAAACTAATTGTATCCACGAAGTAAATAAAAAAAAAATTAAATATTTATCATAAATAAAAAAAAAATTAAATATTTATCATTGATAACACTTACAGCATAAAAAGTCTGTTAACGGCACATCATCAATATTTTTTCCTTTATTCTTTTCAGGGAAACCACAAACCGCAGTGATGTACTGAAGTGGTAAGTTTTCATATATTTCTGGTTTTTTAAGCCATGCAAGTGAACAATCACAGACTAATGATGAACTGTTTAAGTACAAATACATAAGGTTAGGAATATATTTGAATGCCTCTTCTTGGATTTCTAAGACATCATTTTCAAGTAAATTTAATTCATTTAAATTATCGAGACCATAAAACGCTTCTTTTTTAATAAATAATATTTTATTGTCAGCTAAGCTTAATTTTTTCAAATTTGTAAGACCATAAAATGGTTCTGTTGCATCTTCAATTAACCAGTTTAAATGGTTATGGTCCAAGTATCTAAAATGAAAAAAAAGTATGTTTTAGTTTCATTAATTACAAATAATTATTATATACTTAAAAATGTATACAAATATTACCTAACAATATGAAAATAATGATAATTACATAATTTAAAACCAAATTATAGGAAAGTGCATGCTATAATGCAAATAAATATCTTAAATAATATTTTTTTAATGTGCTTATTTCACATTTATTTATATTATGTTATAATAAAATAAATATATATACAAATATAAGAGATGAATACTAAAAGTAATATGCAATGATGTTTTAACTATTCAAATATATTTAAATATTTGTTTTTCATTAGCTTTTCTGATTTTTAAACTATGTGAAAATAACTAATAAATAAAAGAAAGAACTTACAAATGTTGTATCTGTGGTGTGTTATTAAATGATCCTTCTTCAATAAATGTTAATCTATTATTATTTAAATGTAGCTTTTTCAAATTATTCAAATTTTCTAGACCACTTTTTCCAACAAAATGCAGCTTATTATAGGACAAATCTCTATATAAATAAAATTGAATATATATTTAGTTAAAACAATATTTAAAAAAAATTTAAACAAAAGAGTTATTATAACTTACAGTTCTTCAAGCTTTGCACAATATTCCCATCCACTAATAATTTGATCTATTTTATTATAACTTATATTTAAATGAATAAGTGAATTCAATCCATACAACCAGCCTTTAGATATTTTGCTCAAACTATTACCTTCTAAATGTCTGTAACAATAAAAATGATAGACAATGTTTTAATTAAAACAATATTTCACACACAAATCAAATTGCTAAAAAAGAGAAATTTACTTTAGAATGTATAAAAGACAAATAGTAGAAATAGATCATAACAACAAAAATAACTAAAATGCAGGGTGCAATCGTGGTTTCTTGCTATTATTTAAGTTCATGGACCAAGCATTAAAAACAAAGCAATGAAACCAATTGTACTTTATACAACAAAAAAATAATATTAAATTGATCTTAACAAACTTTCAATTTTTAAATACTATATTACATAAGAGGCCACCTCATGCTAATGAGTGTAATAGACAATAACGTATATACATAGTCAACTGAATTTTTAATGAATGTGACTGTTTAAGCAATGAAAATTTAAAAAATTTAAATTTATTAATATAAATTCATGTAACTTTTTTTAACATAAAATAAAATAAATTTTGTTTTTGTTTCTAATGTTTAGCTTGTAAACTTTAATTCAAATTAATCTATTAAAACCCATTTCTTCTCATGTATTAAACTTAAACATCTTTACTGAAATAGTCAGTTCAATAAATATATTAAAAATTACCAATTTATAATGGCAGTTGTTTAATGTATTGATAATCTATTTCTATTGTATCTATATTAAGATTATTATTAATGTATTAATAAAAAAAAATGATTCATAATTCAATCCACATTCTTAAATTTGTAGTTCATTATCTATACTAATTACATAAAATATAACTATACATACAGTGATTGTAGATTGATTAAGCCATAAAATGATCCATCAAGTAAATCCTCGATATTATTATGCTTTAGTAATAATGTTTTCAAACTAATCAAATCCTTAAATAATAATCCTTCAACGACTGTAATTTGGTTTTTACTTAGATCACTATAAATGAAACATTCATAATCATTTCACACATTTAAATACAAAATAATTTAGTGTATATGCATAAACAGATAATACTTACAGTAATTCAAGGGTTGACAGTTTTTTAAATAATCCTTTTGGTAAATAGCTTAATTTGTTATGAGATATTTTTAGTTCCTTTAAAGAACTTAATGTGTCAAAACAATTTTCACTAAGATTGGAGATTAAATTATTATTTATATTCCTAGAAAATAATACACATAGATGTATAAATACATATGACAACAATAATATAATATTAAAACCATCAGATAAGTTAAATGTTTTACTTACAATATTTCCAATCGGTTGTCTTGTGGAAACATGTCATCTTCCAATGATATCAATTTATTTTTATTCAAGTCTAAATTTGTCAAGTTAGGTAAATTTTCTAGAGCAATACTATCCCACTTGTCAATTTTATTATGTGCTCTGAAAATAAAAATATGTTAACATCAATTATAATTATTTCATAATATTTTATGATAATAGAAAACATTCAACTTACAAATTTAAATTAGTGATATTTGTTTTGTCAATAAAAAATGGAAAAGATATCATATGGTTTTTATGAAGATTCCTAGAATAAAAATTATTTATTAAATACAATATAAAATAATAAATATGTTATGGACAAAAATGAGTATTAGAAAAATCACATTGGCTATTACAGTTCTATAATATATTATTATAATGATTAATATGTATAAATGTGACTATCATATAATTTCGAGTATAATTTAAAGTTGAGCATCATAACAATCGCACAAATATTTATATTTACTTTATACATACCATTAAAAACCAAATAGAAAGTACTAAAAGAGGATAAATAGAATATTAGAAGTAAGGAACTAGTATAAAATTATAATTTTTATGATTCATAAGATTAAAAAGTTGTCATTCAAAATATTTAAATTGTAATTGTTACTATATAATATATATTTTCTAATACCTAAGATTATTATAGATAATTGAAAATAGTAGTACATTTTTATGGGTATGTAAATTGATAATAACTGCATAATAGTAGCTATATGTTAAATACAATTACTTAAATATTTTTATGATTTCAGTTTACTTATAAAATGTGTTAGTATTAATGTATGAATTAATGTATTAGTAAACTAATACGTAGTAGGATCAAAAAGGTCCCGGAATTTATAAATAGAAAAAAAAACTATTTTTCCTATCAAATATCTGGTTATTGGAATCAAAAGTAGACGTGATTTCCTATCTTATGGTTGAATTTTCAAAGCTGCATTAGTCTCTCGTTTGCCGTAATCGTGTCCATACGAAACGGGGTATACGTGTTTTTTCGAAATGTCACTATTCGCACAATGGACCAACATTAAATTTTGTTTTAAACTTGGCAAAACTGCTGCAGAAACGCTCGGATTTTTGCAAACAGTTTACAACAATGAAGGGTTAAAAAAAACAGTCGTTTTTGAACGGTTTAATCGTTTCAAAAATGGTCGAGAGTCACTTGAAGACAAAGAGCGGAGTGGCCGACCATGAAGGTCGTGTCGATTGTGTTCTTCAGCATCGAAGGGTTGTTTCACAGGGAATTCGTACCAAATAAAAAAAAAAAAAAAAATGGAACTCTGGTTTTTATATTGAAGTTTTAAAACGTTTGAGAAACTCAATTCGTCGAAAAAGGCCGGAAATATGGTTGGTTTTTGCATCACAATAAGGCGCCGTGTCACTCATCCTTAGCAGTTCGGCAATTTTTAGCCAATAAAAAAATTACCATGATTCCACAACTCCCGTTTTCTTGATATATTGCATCGCGTGACTTCTGGCTATTTCCAAAATTAAAACTAAGACTCAGATGTGAATGATTCGGTTCCGTAGAAGTCATTGAAGTCAATGCGATAGCGAACCTTGGGGCCTTATCAATGGAGGGACACCAATGACGTTTTCGGCAGATGCCGAATTCGTCGGAGTAAGTGTGTCTGTGCCGAAAGACGATATTTCGAAGGGGATCAAGTCAGTTTAAGTTTAAATTGTATGCGTAAAAAAACAAAACGAAATTCCGGGAACTTTTTGATCCTACTACGTACATTAATTTACATTAATATTTTTCTTAATGATAAAAACTATTTTTATTCATTGTAAAAGAATTGTTTTAAAGTTAAAAATTAAAATTATTATTTGATTTTCACAGTGATTTGTAATTTTATAATGCAATTTCGGTCAGTACAACAGTTTAAAATCGAAATTATTAAATAAATAATTAAGCTATTATTCAACTCTATAGTACGACTTAACTGATCATTGGCATTAATAGTTTCATGCAATGATTCATTATAATGATTTCCCAATTTTTAAGAAAATTATACCATTTCCTAGACATTAATATAATTTTTACATTATTATTATCAGCACTAACATTTCTATGCAAGCACATATTGTTTTCAAATAATAAATAAGGCATATTGTTTACCTACATATATTTTATTCTAAAGTAATAGAACAAATAATTTGGAACTACCAAATAAAAATAATAAGATAATTAATATTATTTATAGTTATGTGTTTTAGTATGATAAAAATAAATAAATACAGTAAAACTTGTTTATGATGATGATACTTAAGATGCTATTTTCTGTCAATCCCAAGAAATGTTCTACACTAGTCAATGTAAAACCACTTGTTAAGACCCTCTAGTTTTCTCTATATGATTGGATAAGATGCTTTTGTTCAATAGAATACAATAAATTTTAGTAATTGAGTAAAAATAAAAATAGAAATCATACTTATTTATGTATATATTATTGTTTGACTTTACACTATGCCTATTTCATCATATTCTATTATAAAAGTTTAACTATATTTCACTTTATTATGAGATTTAGTAAGTGCAATTTGTTAGAAGGTGTACAACAATACAGACATTTTTCTTGCTGAAACGCAGTTAAAATCTAAGCAAACAAAATTCATAATTTTTTTAAAAGTAATAAAAAGGAAAAAAATAATAAAAATACATACATATGTATACTGTTAAATGTATTTCTTTTTTAATTAAATTCAATAGCAAAAAACATATTTAATTATACATAATTAATTTATAAATGTATTATCTATTAAATTATGTTCAATAATAAAAAAATAAACTCAATATTTCAATCACTTATTTCCTTTTTAAATTGACGAATAAAACGCTTTTCTATTTGATACACTCTTAAAAAGCTAGCTCTTTAAATAATGTTTTAAGCAAGTTTTACTATAATATCATAGTTTGTAATTTAATTATTTCGTTATAGAAATTTACAAAACAAATCGATTGATTTGCAAATATTAAAGTATTGATTTATACCAAACATAAAAAATTAATTCAATTTTGAATTAAACATTATAATTTATTAATTACTACTGCCTACTGCAATGTATGATGAAAAGTAGAATACAAATTTTAGATTTACAATTGATACTTTAAATTGTTATAATTTAGCAAATAAAATAAATCTAATATTTAAAATAACTTCTTTATAAATTGGGAGGGATTAAATACAAAAAATATTTAGAAAAAAATATTATATATATATATTATATATTTATTTTATTTATAGATTTTTAAGCAAAAACATATTTGGTCTGCTAGTTGGTTATAATGCATAATGTATTCCATTTGTTACATTGGCATAAATATGATGATATGGAAGTTTTAGATGAAATAATCTAATTTAAAAATGTGAGGTACATACATTCAGTTTCATATAACAATTGAAAAGTTAATAATTTATTTAGGTACTAGGCAAGTAAAATAAATCTAACTAACATCAAGTATCACACAATAAGAATAATAAATATTATATTAATACATATCAAATGTTATACCTAATTTTTATTATTAGCAAAAATCATACTTAAATTGAAATAATAAAAATTACTTACAAAATGGTCAGTTGTGAGATATTTGTTGTATTAACTTTCACAATTCCTCCAATTTTATTAGCACTTAAGTCCCTAGAGAAAAAAACAAATAGTTAATATATAATTTAGGTAAGTATACGGTATTTGATATTATTTTATGAACAAACATAAACCAATTTTCTGTCTGTAACTACAATTTTTGGGATGTAAAAATAGGTCTAAATATGTTATTAAGTTTCACTTGTAAACTAAAATTGTCTTCTACTTGGTACTTGAGAAAATGTAGATAACTTTTTGAAATATTTTATAATTTTACAAAGCATACTTGACGTAAAAAAAATAAAATGTAAAAATGTAAAAACTAAAAAATGTGGATAGGTATAATAATATGGAGAAGTATTTTTGTAGGTGATTATGATTCATTTTTATTGATTTATTTATTTATTTCAAATAATTTTAAAGATTCTAATCGTTATTCTATAAATGAAAACTTTATTTTAAGAAGTTATTTTTAGTTTTTAATAATTGTTAACTGAAGGTTCTTAAATAAATATGGAATTATTATCATAGGCCACTCATAATTTTTTCTCATTACCGTTTTAAAGCAAATTGTGATCATATCTAAATTAAAATCATAATTTTTATTTGATAAAAAAAATTACATCATATTTTATACTTAATTACTTTAAAGTGTATTAAATATATTTGTAATTCACAATAAATATTATTTTGTATCTAAGCAGTTACTTTAAAAAGTAACCTACCGGGAAAACTCTTAATCTCTGTTGGCAGAACCTGCCACTTAGCAGTAGATATATTTTACTCTACATATAAATTACAGTTTTTGATATAAGTACCAAACCATGCAGTGTTAAGTTTTTACTCGAGTTTTTACAAAATTTCAGAGAACATTGTATTTAATTATGAACTGTTGATAAATATTAAAATAAAAATTAAGTAAGTATATAATATATCTAAGTACCTACCTATAATATTTAATATATAAAAGATAAAATTCAATCATTAACTATGAACCTAAACAAATTTAATGATAATATCTAACAGAATAATTTGATAGGTATTTGGAGTTAGTGTCAGTGTTCTTTATAATAGATTAGTGTATTAATATAAAACTGACAGAAAACTAATGAAATCAAATAAATTAAACTAATAAAATATATAAAAATAAAAAAAAAATAATTTAATGAACTTAAACAAAATCCACGGCAAAGTAAAATTCTATGTATTACGCTGCAGTCAAACTTACAAAATTAATGATTCTTCATAGTTTTCAATCGAAGCAACATAGTAACAAATGAATCTCATTTAGCATCAGAGGGTAAATGTAAACAAAATAAATACTCAAATAGTGTACTATTTCACGGGCGATTAGACAAAAGATTTACTTACAAATTTTCAGTCCAAGAAGGCAATAGTTCTGGAAAAGAGGAGATAAATTTATGACTGCAGTCGACGTAAGTGCCCAGACATTTGCATCTTTTCGGGCAGGAGTTCTTCGCATTGCACACTACGGCTCCGAAGAGCAGCGACCACAGGAACAAGTGTGTGAGCAACATAATTGTACAGTGGAGCTGTGAAACACCCTCGCAATCGAGATTACATGACTGTCATTTGACAGACGGATACTGTAGAAACCTCGGTAGAAACGGAACGCAAAAAGAAAAAGACGATCGAATGAGAAATCAAACGAGGCGCATCTGCTTCAGTTTATTTCAACGCGACGTTTGTAGGCGAGAACAATGGACGATAAAAGCGAGTATTTACATTGTGTGCCGGCCGACGGGGAGACGGACATTTTTTTTTATTGTTTGTCCACACCGCCGACGCGCGCCGCAACACAGCCGGTGCACTACCGATCGCGTTTCCGAGACGTTGTGTCTGACGACCATACGATATCCGTTTTATTCAACAGTGTTAATAAACGGAGGCAATACAGAATAAAAATTAAAACGTAAACAACAGCGGACGGGGAAAAAACAAAAACGTTATCACTAATTTCTTAACGATGATAATGACGATTGCTTCCCGACGGTTTTAAACAATCGTAATGATACTGCCGTAATTATTGTTTGCCGTCAAGGACGCCGAGAACACTACTCGCCAGACACCGTAGCGCCGTACTCGCGGGTCTACGCCGTCGTGCGCCGCGCGACGCAAATCCGACGACACACGTCCGAACGTTGTGCTGGCCACCGCACTTGGTTGGACCCACAGATATATGACCGTCCAACCGGTTACGACCGCGACCGTGGTGTTTTTACAGACGATACACAACCATAGACTTGATAACTCAAGTCTATGTACACAACCCATTGTTCTGTGATGTTGCTATCGACAGCTGTCCTCGTTATCATCATCGTGATATCGAGAAATGGATACGTTCCGGCTCGACTGGCACGGGAGAAAAAATCATACAAGCTTTGTAGTTTCGTACTGAGAGAACTTTTCTTGTAAGTCGAGCACGAAGCCGTGCAGGACGCTTGGCGATTTCGGTCCACGGTGTATTTGACCTAATACTGACAGTTTATTTTCTGTTGCGATAACCGTCGTATTTGTTGGTCTAATCATCTCAAAATTGACAATACTACTTAAATTGTCAAACATCGTGCGGAAAAACAATTTTTTTCTCGAGGGTAGGCATTATTTATAACTTGAATTAAACTATCATAACATACATTATACGTTTTTTCATCAAATAGTTTTAAGATTTGTCATTCGTGATCTCTACTTTCATGAACAAAGTTATTTGTTTACAACTAATTCAGAATTCCTTAAAAATGATCTCTTGTTAAATTACTTGTGTTAGTCGTTTAAATATCTACTGTGTATAGAAATAAAAAATAACTAGGTATCTCGACAATAATGCAGTTGTTTGACATAATTGCCTTAGACAAATGTTCACTATTAATTAAATAATATCAACTAACATTTCAAAAAAGTATAATTTTATGTTGGCACCTATAAATATACTAATACTAAATACATAATTGTTTAAAATTTAAATATATTTACATATAAAATTATTTTACGAGTGTCAAAATCAAGTGGTTTATTATACATTTAAACAAATGGTTAGGTACCAATAAGTACATGCCTATCTTAATATTGTAGTTTGTATTTCCGGGACTTTTCTCTCACACCTTTAGCAGTGCTTACAATTACAGTTCATTCACATTATCAAATATAAATTGACTTACACAATATTGTTTGAATTTTAATTAAAACCATATAAATAGTTGAGACATATTCTCAATCATCAAAAATCACTCATACATATTTTAATTATTAATAAATGGTTTTCAACCACTTATTGACTTTTTTTTATAATAATTAACGCAATTAACATAGAATTTATTTTACAAAAAATGTATTATTATTTTTCAGAAAAATTATGATGTTTCAAAAGATCAGTGGTGTATTCTTATTTTAATTATTATTTGAAACAAACCATAAAAGTGGTAATAAGTATAAAATAACTATATTATTTTTAAATTTAATATGCTGCAATTTAGTCTCAAATTCATACATTTTATTGAAAAATTTTTTAAATAAAATGCAAATTACATAATTTTAATTTTTGAAATTTAATTTAGTTGAAATTACTTTTCTTCTACCTCATTATATATAACCTAATTTTAAATTTTCAATGACATTTTAATAAATAATAAATTTTAAATTGTTTAGAATTGAAAATTTTAATTCAAAGATCAAATATTCAATATGAATGAATATTCAATATTAACTGAATGTTATAATAGGAAATCAAGATAAAAATTTTAGTCCTACTTATGTCATTTTTAATTTTTATTTACTTATTATTCAGCCATAAGTATTTAAAGTTAAAATTGATATATTTTTAAATTTTAATGATGTATAGATTACATAACGTTACATCTACGTAAACAACACGTATCTCCATTTTAAACATTTTTCAGGAGAGCAAAAAAACGTTTTAATTATGATTACACCATTAAAATATTAATGATTTTGGTATATAAGGTTATTACTATGCCTTTTATAGATACTGAACAGAAAAAAAACATAAAAAATATGTAAATAATAAATATTATGGAATCAAAACATGATTTTTGATAAAATTGGAGATACGTGTTGTTTACGTGTACGTAACGATAAACTAAATTTATTTTATAAATTTGAAATCATTTCAAATCTAAAATCACAATATTTTTTATTTTAATTTTTTAATTTTAATTAGCTTCTAGTAAAAACTATAATAGCTCAAAAGTTACTTAAAATCATATTATTACACCAAACAAATATATTTACCTTCACTAAAACTTGAATGAATGTATTGTGTAAAACAAGTATTTTTGTTTTGTTTGGTATATGTTGGTTTATTTATTGTTCTCTTATTACAAATGATATCAAGCATTAATATGATGTATTGTGGATCAAATTAATACCCAATACTATTATTTGTATTAAGTAATTTTTTTTTAAATTTCATTTATGAATGTATGAGTCTTAAAAAATGTTTCCAAAATAAAGTCGCATGTATGATGTAAGTTCTGCAGGAATGTTTTAGTTTTTAAATTTTTTTAAACTCTGTTAATGACTTCAAGGAGATTTGGTCTTATGATAATTTATTAATATCATTATTATTTAATTTAAAATGTTTATAGCTTTTATAAATTCAACTAGATTTTTGATCATTTTCGTATTTAAAATAGTATAAAGATTACAAAAAAAAGTAAATAATTAGTGCAAAATAATTGTAAAAAAATATATTTATCAACATTCAACATATATATTTATTTTTTATTTTAATTATAAATTGAAGTTTTTTGAAACATTATTACGATATTTTTATACAATAATATTTTTTATTTAATTACCCAATCGAAGTATTTTTTAAATTGTCAAACACTAATCTAGGTTTAAAACATACTCTTTAATTAATTTCCACATTCTTTAGTGATTGAAAATAAAACGAAATTCCTTGAATACCTGATACGATTATCAGAATATTAACATGTTAAACGTAATTGAAAACTCATACATTATTAACATTAATTTGACAATACAATTTCGTCAAAAGTATTAAATGTAGGTATTTATTTTAAATGCTGCTCGCCATAAATAAAATATGTTTTAATGAAGTAATTTGTTTAATACTGTGATGAAACACTAATTTAAAAAATTTAAGGTGATATTGGTAAATATTTGTTCTTTGTTGCTATGCTTGTCAGACATCTTGGTCGAATATCTTATTGGTATTGGGTGCGGAAAAGCTCTTAAGTTTTATTATTTTTAAGAGTATTTCATTTTTGTCATACAATATTATTAAATTAAATTTGAATACAAAGATACCTAGATAACAAAATGATTCTGAGCATAGTTTCATTGTTTTAGTTTAGTTTTCTAAAGAACTTAAAAGATAAATTATTGGTGTCATTTTAAAATCTTATTAGACAATATTTATTCTAAAATGATTTATGCTAATTTAATTGTTTGTAAAAATGATGATTTTGATATGTTTTGATGTGCAAAGTCATTTAAATTAGAAATCAACTCAATGAATTTGAATTAAAAACTTGAATATTTGTAAACTTATGCATGAATAAGCGCCTTGAAGATATTCAACTCTTAATATGAGAAATTGCAAATTTTATGAAAACAAAAAGATAATTGAAAATATGTAATTATTTTTAAAATTAATATGATTAATATGAGTCATTATTTTAACTTAAAATGCATAAAAAATACATTTCAAAGAATTAATTTCAAAATAAAATTTATTTTGATTATTTTTAGAAAAATATAAGTTAAACATTTTGATGGTGAAAATTATTTCATCAAAATTTAAATGAGATTTTCACAACATTTTTGAAATTTCATAAAATTTTGGAGCTCTAATTTAATATTTAGAAAACTAAAATAAACATCTTAAACATCTAGTTCGTGAATTTTTTAAATTGTTTAAATGTTTTTCAAATTGTTGGTTGTTAGGTCGTATATCCTTACGTTTTTTTAAATTATAAATGTTTGAGAATTTTGGAAATGTCCAAAATTTCTTCTCTGAAGTACCGATTAGTAGATAAAATTTTTTGTACTATTCTGAAGTTATAAGAAGATATAAAGATTTTAGACTAGGTATTATTATTACATGGAAATGTAACACATCAATATGATCAAATAAAAACATGAAGTTAATTATAAAACCAATATATTTTGATCAAAATAAAGAACCTGAAATGACATTCAAAATCAATTTTGATAAGAAATTGAATAAAGTTGAAAATGATAGTATTTAAGTTAAGACTATAGAAATTCTAGTTTTAAATCTTAAATAATAATCTAATAATGACATTAAAATCAGTTAAAATTTTACCATCTATATTTCAAAAACTGAATATAGAAAAAGGAGACTTTTAGACACTTAAAACCCGTCATCATTTTTTCTAAACTATTTGTGTATTTTGAATTATCTTTTGTAAAATACTAAAAATTAATCACGTAACACAAATATTTCAGAACATTTCTTTAGAACTGAGTCTTAAAAAAAAAAAAAAAAAAATCGTAACAGATAAGATTAAATAGTCAAACTAATGAGTTGGCTAATTACTTTGTATGTATTATAACTGAAATTACTATACTTAAGACTTAAGAATATGTGCAAGAAAATTTTTATGGCATCATTTATTTAATAAAAAAATTAATGTTGCGCTTGTGAAAGTATCTCTGTAAACAATTTTTCAATATAAAGGAATAAATGTTTAACTTTTTTAAGACTTTAATAACCTTTAAAACATGTTCTTCTTTTTCATTACAATTGTAATTAAGTGTCAAATAAAATTATCAAATATTTACTGTTTTTGTTTTGTTTTGCTTGTATGATAAATTTAACCATTCAAAGTAATTTTTAATTAACAGTAGCCAGTAGATACCCTATAATATATTACATTAAGTTGAATGTAACCTCAATGTATAGGTTAACATAGTAATAACAATCTATAGGTTATCATTTATAAATTAATCATTTTGCCATGGTTTTTCAATTAAACTAAATAAAATAATAATGATATAATATATTGATCAATGAATAATTATATAGATATAAGTACACAAAAAAAAAAAAAAAAGAATACTATAATACCTAAATTTTATGTCTGAGATAACAAGATAATCTTATAAGAATCTTGCATTAGTTCAATAATTAATATGTCCTCGTAATGTTGACATGTACCTTATGTCTAGATACATAACGTTTTTCTTTAATCTAATGAAGTTTTGTATTAATACTGTTAAATTATAATTTATGAGTAAAATGTAAGGCGTAAAATTGATGGTGTGTTTGTTACTTACGAATTATAAATTATCAAAAACTTAAGTAAAAGTAATTTCTAATTATGAGAATTTGTAAAAAGTTACTCTCATATATAGTTACGCTTTGCTAATTAATTTTTAAATATTCAATATTAACAGGTTAATGAAGGATTCAAAAAAATAATTTTATACATTGTTAGTATTTTTTTTTTCAAAATTGGTGCTGATTAAAATTTTTTAGGTAAATAAAGAAGGTATTCAATTATTAAATTGTGAAGATTTCATGAATAGAGTTAAACTTCTATGGAAATTACTAGGTAGTACTTATAACCATGTAGTTATAGTTATAAATTCATTGTAAGTGCATTCTAATTTTTAGTATAGTATACCTACCTACTTAATAATTATAATTTATGCTGTATAGTAGTCATATACATTTATACATTTGAGTGTAGTTTTTTAAATTCATAACTCATTAGTTATCAGAATATTTTGCGTAATTATATTTACATTATATCAATAATAAATTATCAATAATAAACAGCTTACAAACACATGTGCACGTGTTTACTATTACTCTTCAGTAAACAGATAACTTCTATGCACATACCACATGTAAGGATTTCAACACATCTATGAACTCAAAGAAAAATGAAACTGTATTTTTTTTTTATTATTTTTTTTTTTTTTTATTGATAGCTTTAAGTTACAACTAATATAGCTCAACAATTATACAAAGTAGATTACAATTTAATTAAATAATAATAAAAAAAAAAAACAAGATAAGTACTATACAATAAAACCAGCATTCAGAATAAAACTTAGGATAATTTTTAATGAAACTGTTATATTATAATTAAATATACCTTAGTACATAGGTAGGTATTTGTTATAGACATTTTAATAGGTTATTATCAGTTTGATTAAATTATAATTATCGGGCGACTACACATCCACTTGTCCTTTATAAATGCCTTGAAATTACTTAATATTTAGAGAACATTTCATCACGTTCAAAACTCAGATATGTTTTAATTAGGTAACATTTTCAGTAAACAATTCTTGTTCAAGTACTTGTTGTGTGTAGAGTAATAAGACAACTAGAGTTCTTATTAATTGGTTAGTCGTAAGTAAAGTGAAGGTATTATAACATATTAGTACTTTTCGTCAAAGAAAATTACCTAGTAAGTTTGACAATTGGATTAGTTTAATTTGGCGATCTATCAATTTAAGAAAAATAATTTGTCTTTTAATGAGTGTATTTATCTAAAAAAATACATTTTACTGGTACTGATATGAAATTTTTCTAATATTTAATAATTAACTAGTTGTTTATTTTGTAATATAGGTTTCATCGTTAACATGGCTTCGACTACATTAAGTGATAAAATGTATCTTCTAGATGGTAGTTTTATGAGTGGCATCAAACCTTTTGTAAACATTGATAGTGTCATTAATCATCCACTTTGGGGATCAAATTTGCTTTTAAGCAATGAAGAAGCTGTTGTCAATGGGCATAAGAGTTATATTAGAGGTAATTGTATTATTAATGTTATGAAGAAACGGTTAAATCATAATTTTAATTTATTTTAATGCCTGTTTCTTTTTATGATTTTTAAAGCTGGAGTAGATTTTCTGACTACCGACACTTACCAAGCAAGTATTGAAGGCTTTCAAAAGTATTTGAAATTAAATTATGAAGAAAGTTTAGAACTAATCAAAAAATCAGTTGCACTTTGTCGGCGAGCAATCATAGAAGAAAATACTGGTAAATATTAACATTATGAAGAATGGAAGCATCTACTTTTAAACGAGCTAAATTTTAAAGTATGAATATTGTACACTGTAAAAATATATTACATAAAATGTTTTAAACACTCTAATTCCGAATTAGTCATTGGACTAGTTTTTTCTTTATAGAAATAACTTTTTGAAACTATGCTTCACAATTAAATATTTGCAATTAATTTAATAATTCTTGCACAGTTAAAAAAACATGCATTGTTCTATTAAAATTTTAAGTCATATGCATAGTAATAACATTAATTAAAAAATATTGGATTCTATCAATAGATGGACTTTCTCATTACGTAATTCCGATACATTTATTTTCTTTTGTACACATATTCAGAGCCGTAGCAATGCTTATTTGCGCTCCTGGCCATTTAACATACTCCCACCCTTGTAAAATTGTTTTTACCCTCTCCTCCACCCTTGTACACACACTTACATATTATATTAAAGATTTAAGGATTTATTATTTTATTTTATTTTATTTTTTATTAGCAATTTTTAATAATTTTATATAATAAGAAAAAAAAACACTGTTGGGTTCTGGAATTAACCATTTAGTAATATTTTTTGCTAATTTTTACTTTGAAGTATTTGTTTAATTTTTTGGCAAATCACGAAACATTTAGAATCCTAATTTTAAATTAAACGCGCAGCTATGAGGTAATATTAATGATCGAAATCATAATATATTTTATTATTGTGTCAACATTTGTCGTATGTGCTGAGGTAGGGTGTTGTTTAGCAGTAATATAAGCAATTATTAATAAAAATAAAAATCCACGTAATATCCGCAAATAATTATCCGCAACTAACAGTCCTTAAAATATCACTCAGATGCTCGGTGTAATATTATAACAACATTATTTCGTAAACACATGTGTTATGTAATATTTTTGTACAGAACATATACTATAAAGTATAACTATTTTCCCCATATTCTAAATAAATTTATATTATTAATAATTATGTATAATATAATATGGTATATTGTATTCTGGATTTTGCGCCCCTTTTTCATTGCGCCCCTGGCCAGGGCCAGTCTCGCCAAGCCCTAGCTACGGCTCTGCACATATTTATCATATTTACTAATTAGGTTCAAATGAGAGAATGTAAATTTTCATAACAAAAAAACATCTGAAAGTCCCTAATTTGATTAACTTAATTCAAAAAACTAGTCACCTTACTCAATATATTTCTTTTTTGAAGAAAAAAAAAAAAAAAGAAAAAACTGAATCTGTTTAGTGACTATCTTTGGCAGTAATTAGTACTTCAGAAAGTTTAAGAGTATTTTGATGTTAAAAAAATAAATAAATTCAGCTACTTCCTTAAGTTCTTCTAAAGTATTCACAAGCAAAAAAAATCATAAGGGTAATTTTAATTAATTAAATTTGATTCATTTATAGGACGGAATATACAAATAATGGGATCTGTTGGTTCATTTGGTGCTTCTCTATGCGATGGTTCAGAATTCAATGGAAATTTCATAGACGTCAGAAATGCGAAAGAACTGTATGACTGGCACAAACCTAGAATACAGGCATTGGTCGAGGCTGGGGTTGATATTTTACTTTTTGAAACTATTCCTTCCATTGAAGAAGCCAATATTTTGTTCAAGATACTTACTGAATATCCTGATCAAAAAGCTTGTTTGTCTTTCTCTTGTAGAGTAATTTTTCTTGGTTATTATTAATCACTTATAAACAATATATGAAATGTTAATATAAGGAATAATTTCTTGTAGTTGTATTTTAAAAACACTTTAAGGGTATGGTGCAAGAACTGGGTATCTCCACTTAATGATATTTTATAGAACAAGCAAAATAAAATTCACTTTTATATTTACTAATATAGATATGAAATAATTTATTTTATAATATTTTTGAAAATAATAAAACTGTTTTTCTGATTTATCTATCAAAATATAGGTATATATTTCTTATGTGAACAATAGTTCATAGAAACTAAATTTTTGATAAAAATGGAAATATCTTGTTTTTGCACCGGATTTTTCATTTCTTTTAAATGACTTGTATTTATTTATTTAAAAACTATTAAGCACTTACCTTATATATATATATATAATTTAAGTAATAAACTACTACATTCATATTATTCATTATACATATTTATACTAACTATTTTATTTTTAACGATGCTTGATTTTTTATTTATTTATTATTTTTTTTTTTTTTGTAGGATGGGATTTATTTAAGTCATGGAGAAACATTCTCAAGTGCTGTTGAAAAATTCTGGTCTGCTGACTCCCAAAACCAGATTGTTGCTATTGGCATGAACTGTTTGCATCCAAAATATATAACACCACTTTTGATGTCCGTAAAAACTAAAAACGTTAATTTTATTTCTTATCCAAATGGTGGTGGTATCTGGAATGCTGTTTTAAAATGGTAGTTAATTACATTTAGAAAAATAATTAAAATACTATTGGTTAATTGATAAATATGTTTTTAGTTGGGATAACACTCAAGTATACAATATTACTAAAGATGATCTTAAATTATGGAGTGAAAAAGGATTGAAAATATTTGGAGGTTGTTGCAACACTGATGCCAACGAAATTGCACGTTATAGAAATTTAATTGATAATTTACCTTTTTAAAGTATTTTTTACATTTATTATTTGTCATATTGTTAATTTTTTTAATTATTTTGGAAATTAAATATACCATTTTATTAAGAGTTGAAGTTTTCATTTTCTTTTTAAGATACATAGTTCAAAGGTGAAAAGTAAATAGTTTTTACTACCTAATGTTTAGGTAGAAAAATTATTTTTTAAATACCCACTTAACTTAATCATAATGCATTTATAAAAAGTTAATTAAGTCTTGAGTTCATGTATGAAAATATAGATGTTTAATTTATAAAAGTTAACTATTCATTATTTAAAATAACTATTCAGATTCCAGTATATAAGTATTTTAAAACATAGATTTAATAATTCAAAATACCAATAATATAGGTAAGTCATGTGATGTAAGTATCTGGTACCAAAGTTTCATCTAGTTTTGAATCGGAACTAAGAAATGGAACATAAGTTGAAATAATCTCTAAATCTTAAGGTATGGACGTACTACAGTTGATCATTTTTTAATGAGATTTTTATGGAATTCTATGGAATATTGCAAATGAATATATTCTTGAATTACTCTAAATTGATAATACATAAATAGACAATGCTTGAAATGTTTGAATAGGGAAAATATAATGAGAAAAGTACGATTTACTTGCAAAAAAAAGTTACTGCCACAGTGGTTATAACTTCGCCTACTTTAAACTTATGAATTATCATATTATCAAAATAAAATTTGTGCAGAGGTTGGTATATGTAAAACTGCTTGATAAATAGTTAATTTTAATATTCATATCAGTAGGTACCTATAATGGTTCTACCAGCACCCAAAATTAAAAAGTGATGCATTTCTAATTTTAGTGGTTTTTAAATCTAATAAATAAAAGTCAGGATTAAATAAACACTCAGGTAATGAAATACATTATTTGAATAACACTTTTCAGTTAATTTATTTTGTATAAATTATAAATTATCATATTTATCATTATATAATAATAATTTGATCCCAATCAATATTTAATTAGACTAGAATACATTCTAATAATTTATGCATTAATTTATAAAGATAACATGTAATTAAACTAAACTGATAAATTCACCAGTATTAATTTACAATAACGTTTAGTTAGTTCTAACTCATATATAATATATAGGTAATAAGAGTCTACAAGTGCGTTGCATATAGATAATTACACATAGATACCTACGTAAATTATAATTTAGATTCTGATGTTTGATCATTTGTTTTAAATTCTTCTTTTTTAACATCGATAACATATTCAAATGTGTACAACTTGAAGTTTTAAAAGAGAAATATCGAGTCAAGTAGTAAAATGTAATTCAATTAAAATTGTTTGATGCTTTTCCGTATGTTCTTTTTTTAATTATATAATATATATATATATATATGTAACACATTTTGGTCTATACATATACATAATAATTACAATAGTTTTGGCATTTGTACCATACCCAGTAACAATGTTTTTTGGCACTAAAAAAACAATTTACAGTTTACACATATCATAATAATATGTAAGTTAACACTATATAATATGTATTAGACATAATATACCTAACTAATACTTTTATTATACAAATGTAACACGTACCTACCTAACATTACAATATAAATTGGAAGATGGTCGTTCCTTAATAATAATTATAATCCTAAAATTGAAACACAACACTGTTTATATGAAAATGAATATCTAATGATTAAAAACCTGTATTCGAATATTACTATAATAATAACCCAAAGCTCATTAAGATTTAATTTATTCTTATCACAGAACGGAATGTTCCTAATCTTAAATCTAGTCTAAATGTCTAATTACTAAATCTGAACGTGTTCATTTCGGTCATAATAAAATGCACGAATTAGTGACGAGTAAACAATCATTTTAAACCTATAAATTATAATTGAAAAGGCAACTTGTTTTAACAGCCAGCTACTCTTTTTGTTTTACCGTGAAATATTTTAGACTTCCGATTTGTTAAAATTATTACAGATAGGTAGGTACCTACCTACTATGCATTGCACAAAAATTGTTTTCACAACTACAACTACTTATTTTTAAATCAATGACTTTATCTAATTATTTGTACCAACTCAATACGGCTTTGTTTTTAATGAATACATAAAATATTTTTTGTACGTTCATAAAATTTTATTTGTCTTCAATCAACTTTTCTATAAGGTGACGAGCGTGTTCAATGGTCGAACGCGACTTTTGTGCAGTACCTATGTGCATATCGTAAGAACCTATATAATTATATACTGAGTAGGTATACACACTGCTCGAATTTGAGGAAAAGTACCCTTTTATTTTTAAACTTTGAGAACACCCTTTCAAATTATTTTCATTGAAACAAGAGGACGGTGGTAGGTACGTTCTTTTCGTCAAAATATTTTATGTACCTATGTAAATAAACGTTCATTATTGAAAAAATATTCATTGTAATGATTTTTTACACTTTGTTGAGGATTGTTATGTGTGTGTGTGTGTGTGTGTGTGTGTGTGTGTGTGTGTGTGTGTGTGTGTGTGTGTGTGTGTGTGTGTGTGTGTGTGTGTGTGTGTGTGTGTGTGTGTGTGTGAGGGGGGGGGGGTAGAACCCACATGTTAGGTCACGTGTGAAATCATTTTAAGGGTCGTTCATTAGACTCAAGTCTGAGAGTGCCTTCCTCCCCACACACACACACACACATAACAAATTCCCCAATTCGAGCACTGGGCACACGTCGGCGGTATATTCTACCGTCGTCGTCCGGCAGGAGCGACGATTCAGAGCAACGTGTCCTCGTGCTCGTAGGTGACGATGGTCTGCTGGCTGCCGATGTCGGCGTTGCCCTTGTCGCTGCCGCAGCCGGTGACCAGCGATTCGGGGCTCTCGATCGGTATTATCGTCGAGCTGCTGTTGGTCAGACAGTGGTGGACGGGCGACGAGTTCTCGTCCGAGCTGCCCATCGGCATCATCAGCAGGCTACAGTTCTCGCGGTAGCCCGACGTGCTTGACGTCCTCGACGGCCCGCTGTGGCTGTCCTCCTCCCATATCATCTCGGGCTTGGGCAACTGCATCGTTCTGCCGTCGTCCGACGCGGTCGTCCCGCGCGCGCTCGGCGGACACTCGCACATGCAGTTGCCCGGCGCCGTCTGCACCTTGTCCGCGTTCTCGTACATCTGATGCTGATGCTGATGCTGCTGCTGCTGGTGGTGGTGGTGCTGGGTTTTCACTCCTTGCGGGATGGCCTATGGGCAACGCGGGAAAAAAAAATAACAAATACTGTTGAGAAGACAGCCAGGAGAACGGAAAGTAGGAACGTAAAGGCGGACGGTTACGCGTACCCACAGTATAATAGGCGCAACCGGGGTTTCATTTTGACGCGGCCATAACGAATGAATGGTTCTTACGTTATTTTTAACCAAATAAATCCCGAGGGTACCTAGGGAGGCTAGATCAACATTTTGGCGGGCCAAGTTCCATCAAGTTGCGCCTATAGGCCGTACGAAGCGACAACCTTGTCAAAATTTCGTTAAGAGCTTTATGAATATTCAATCGATGACATCTTTGAAAACGAACTAATCACATTAAAGGACTATCCGAGGAAAAATTTAAAAAAACAATAATTTTTTTCATGAAATATTGTATAACGAAAATTGTTATGAATTTTGGCAAAAATAGCTTTGCATTGCTTCGCTCTGATCGTTTGTTAGTTTTAAAATGACGCATGACGTCATATATTGCATCGGTTGACCCGTCTATTTCAATACACGCATTTCGTTGACACGTCTTCATTAATTCATTTCTATATCGACTTTAAATACCGATAATGGAAAAAAAAAAGGTTTTCGTATTACAAATGCTTGGATATTCCCCTACAATCTGATACCAGAGTCCTATTGAAACAATACACAATAAAGATAGAAAATGTTTAATACATAAAACATAGTGCATTCTTACTTCTATAATGTCTGTAAAAACGATATAGTTTTGAGCCAAATGTTGGCGATATTGAATGGTTTGAATCCAATTATCCTACACCGATATGTTCACTGACTGTTCCAGGAAGAACCCAAGTAGACGTAAATGATTGGTATGTTTGTGAAAATTGTGCAAAAATGTCCACCAATTTTGAATGTATACGTTGTTCAGAATTAAATAACGTAAAAAAATTACTGGATTCAAAAAAATGTGTTACGGCCATCATTTCTTTTGAAAAAATTATTTTAGATGAAGAAGTATTGAATATTACTCGTCAACAAATGATTATGAAATCCAAAAATAAATTGAAGAAAAATATGTTGAGTACAATACATATGCCGAATAAGACATCGAAATATAATTTTTATGTTAAGTTTACTCATTGGATTAATTCATGGACTTCATTGTGTGTTGAAATAAAAATGAAGTTTAGCAAAAATACATGTAGGTACCCAACTTTAAAATTATAGAATAAATAATACCTATTTATTTTTGCTGTGTTTAAAATTATCTCGAAAAATATACAGTATGTAAATTAATTGGAAAGCCAGTAGTTATTACTCCTAATATAATGCGGATATTGAAGTTCTGTTTTTTTTTAAACATAATATGTGAATAATGGCCCATATTTTGAATATTGAGATTTGAATTTTGAATGAATGAGAGCATTTTATATTTTCAAAAAACACAGCAAATTGTAAAATTGTATGATTTTTAAACTTTTAAATAGATAACAAATAATATGATATTAGGTACAATTTGCTGTGTTTTTTGAATATATAACATGCTCTCATTCATTCAAAATTCAACCGATTTCAAATTTTGTTTCTCTGAGTAACTTATAAGTTATTATACAAAGTGACTATTTACGAAATTTTTCAAAAATTTTTTTTGTAAAATCAAAAAATGTTTTGCGGTTTTGAATTTTGGATTTTTTTTAACCATGGTAAAATATGGGCTATAAGTCACATATTATGTTTTAAAAACGGCACTTCAATATCTGCATTATATTAAGAGTAATAACTACTGACTTTCCAATTAATTTAGATACTGTATAATTGATAGGTACATTTTAGTACAATAATTAAGTTTATTTATTTGTAGGCGTGAGAGTGGTTATTCCTGCTTGTGTATTAATAAAATGAGAAACAGTACCCAGAAAAAGATGGATATATGTCAGTTTCAAAAAATTGAATACAAATTTACCCTCGTAATGCTGTAGAATGCTAGATAATAAACGAAAAAATATATAAAACTATAAACTATGGATTAAGTAAACGTTTTCTAAATGTAATATTTATTGCTTAAACAGAATATTCATGTCATATTGTTGGAAAATATCTAAGATTTTGTAATGAGAAAACTGATTTTTCTTTTTTGTCAATATATATTAAAAAAGTGAATGGAGACGCGTCGAAGAAATGCGTATATTGAAATAGACCGCCGACCATCTAACGAACCCTGTGACGTCACGCGTCATTTTAAAACGACAATAACAATCGAATGAAGCATCGGGAAATATTTTTAACAGTACTCAATTTTTATTTATACCAAGAACATTTGATTTAACTTATGTATATTTTTTCCTTGGATAGTCCTTTAAGTACCCACCTGCCTATCGAGTACTTTCAAAGATAAAACAAAAACTATAATTTGTAGTGAATAGGTTGAATGAATGGTTAAAATGATCGTTCAAGTAGGTTGATGCAAGTATATGGTAGACATAACGTTCCCGACTTTTCATAGATTTTCTCGAATAATCATTTTCTTTAAAGACCATTTCACGAAAATAAAAATTCTAAATTAATTTCACTATGATAATAATTATTATAACATATTATATACATTTCTATAACGCATTTTAACAATTATATATTTATATCTATTCAATCCTATATTGATTTAGACCCGGTTAGTTTATAATCGTAGCCGAGGTATATACTCTTAACTTTACTGTCGCTCTATAATACTCATATTCTTTGACATTTTAAACATACAACATGATATTTAACTAATATATTTGCACACGGTCAATGATTTTAAATCAAAAGTTGATACTACTTGAATTTATCTGATCAAAACATTAAACTATTTTCAAATTTAAATACAATATATATTTTTTCTGGAGCGATACTATACAAATTTTTTTTTTTTGGAATCAATGGATTTGAAACAATGTTTTTCGGTGAATGGTCTTTCGGCTACATTATTATTTGAGATAACGTATAGTAATTATTGTAAGGCATTGTAATTGTTGAGCATATTAAATAGATTTAAGAACATTAAAAATTGAACTTAACAAATTAATTAGACATACAACCGTGAATCTACTTATTTGTGTCAGTCACATAAATACTGGGACTTTATGTGATGAAAAAGCCAAAATAAGACTGAAAAAGTTTGTAAGATAATAACGGTGGGAAGTTTTTCCATTGATCCTTTAGTCTTTGGACAAGAAAATAGTGACGAGTGTAGGTATTGAATTACAAAGAAACGATAAATCATTTATTCAGCTAAACGATTCTGAGCAAATTTTCAGTGGTTTTTAATCAAATTAGTGATCATTTTTTAAAAACTTTTATCAAATTTTGACCTCTCAATCCGATAGAAATTTTCTTTTTCTATAACAATCGAAATATAATTTTAATGTGCTACCCGAATTCCAAAATGATTTTATCAATATTAAATCAATCATAAAAATATTTTAAGCTGTAAATCGATGTTAAAAATAGCCGATTCCGTCAAAATTATAATTAGAGGCATTAATAAAAAAACGTTAACGAATGATTTTTGAGATATTTTCCATATTAGTTAGGTACTTAGGTGTATGATATACCTATATGATTAAAGTAATATTTAATTTTCTCTTTCCAATCTGCCATATGGATTTGGCAATACAACTATTTATACAATTCATCAAAAATTCAATTGACTTATGAACATTTATTATAATTACTTTATAAGTTTTTGAGAATCTTTAAATATGTTTTCAAAATTAATCTTTTCAAATTTTCAAGAGTTCAAGTTGTCCAGAATTTCAAGTTATTGAAATTTTCAAAGTTTTTAAATATTTGCCATAGAAATAAAATATAAACACAAAACAAATAAATTTAATTTTTTTGTTTGTTAATAAAGTGTGATTTGATTACCTCCATACGACGACTTTGACGAAATCTAAAAATTTTTCTACTCTGTGCTCTGGAACGTTGTAAACGCGGTTCGTTGTTTTTAGAAGATAAATCAGTCTGGTCTCCATCTGAGTTTTTTGTATCTAGGTTCAAGTTAAAAATGGTATTTAAGATTTACAAAGAATAAATCAAAACAAAATTGGTTTTAATTAAAAAGAAATTAAAAATTCGCCATAACAAATAGATACATTTATTTTTCATATATTATTATTGATGAACTTTTAATTTACCAAAAAATGAAACCTAATATAGTCTGATATTAGAAAATAGTAGTGAAACTAACTTTTATGGATTTATATAGTTTTGGATATTATATCATCAATTAGTACCCAATAATATCTGTAATCTGGGAACTGTGTTTGATATATGTAGATATAAATAAATAAATAAATAAATATAAATATATATATATTAAAATAATACTTTATATTTGAAATTAATTTGATCATGCTAACTCGAAATATTTATCAAGTGAAACCTCTATAAAGCGGACAGTAACTGGGAATCAAAGCACGTTTACTATAAGGATTTTCCAAAAGAAAAAATGATAAAATATTCATATTTGCATGATACATATTACCTACAAATGTCTAAAAATATTGGTTTTAAATATTAAAATTGGTATTATTTATTACATATAATATAGGTATTTATGAAAAAGTGGGTAGGTACTTATATCTTATATGAAATGTTCGTTAATGACACATGATTTAAAATTTTTGTATTGATTTATAGTGCCCACGTTCACTGTTAGGAGTATTGACTATTTAGAGCTCAGTATATGTATTCTGTAAATATATATTTTTGAGGAGTTCATAAGTATCTAATATAGGAAATATATCCACTTCTGTGTCGATTAATAAAGGTTTCACTATATGTATTAGTATTTGTAAAACTCACCTCTTTGAACATTTCCTAGAGTTTTTATAGAGCTTTCTTGGCTACTTATGTTACTGCGTACACTGGATATTGATTCTCTATGAGTGTTTATAGTACATACACTGTATGTTGGGTTCGAGTTTCCTGGTAGCAAATTTATAATAGATGGTCGATGTTGAGTTTCACATGAATTGCGCAAACCGTTATTAGATCTAGTTCGTTGTTCATCTAATAAAATAAAATTAAAAATAAGTTATTTTAATTTGAAGTAATACATTATTATAAAAACGCAAATAATGTTTTATGTACTATCATTTATGTTCAGTTGATATAATCATGGGCGTTCTCACGGGGGGATATGGGGGATAACATCCCCAAGGAATTTTTTTTAGTCCAAAATATAAGTACTGACGAAAAAATGTTTATGGTTAACTGATATTTAAGTACTTTGTATAAATAATACATTTTAATCAATAAATAATTATGTGAATCGTTATAATTTGTCTCTATATTCTATAACAATCGGTGTACAGATTTAGACAAATATACTTAATGGTATACAGTATAGACATTAGACTGTGATATTTTTATAATCCGATAATCATCTGTGTTAATACATTAATTACGATAACTGTGGTCAAATGTTTATGAACAATCGAAGTTCAATGCGTTCATAGAAGTAGGTACTTAGTAAATAGGTAGGTACATTATAATGTGGAAGGAGGTGTGGTGGCATAGGCCCCACAGTTCAATTTGCAATACATTTTCATATCCCTCCCCCAACAAAAAATCCTAAGCACGCCACTAGATATTATAGATATCAATTTAAACACTGTGGCGAAATGTGTTGTTCAGCCATCTTAAATGATACAATTAAGTTTGGTATTGCACTTAGTTATTAATTAATCAATTCAGTTAAATTTATTTCAAATCTATTTTAATAAATTATTTTATTTTATCAAGAAAACAAAATGAAATGAGATTTTTTTAAACAAATTGCTATACCTAATCGATCATCTAATTCTTGTTTGAGTTCAGTCATTTCATTCATAAGTTCGACAAGAAGAGAACTTCTACATAATGGAGTAATGGCTGTATACTCAGTTAGTTTTTCTTTGAGTGAATTTTGTGAAGTTGTTTCATGTTCCGTGACGTTTGTTAATCCCAACTGAAAAATAGAAAAATTAATAACGATGGAAATAATTTCATTCGTTTTATTTACTCTTTGCATGATGAAGGGCTGAAGTAGAATAAAGAGTGGCGACCGGTTGACGATGATAAATTCTATAAAAGACCAAATAGACGCCCTGGCGTCTTGTACGTTCATGAGCTCCTTCACTGTGTGCGCAATACGTTGAAATTGCAAAGCTAATTCGCTTTCAAAACACACAAGCATTATTTTCAACGCTATGGACACGAACAAAATTTAGTTAATAACGTTTGTAAATCGTTTGTAGATATAATATTCAAAATAACAACCTAAAAATAGCACTTTGAAAAATGATTTGGAAACGGTCGGGGTAGGTTTCGTATCTCTGTTGAATGTATACGAGTTTGTTCGTAAATCTGAAGTTTGTTTTACATTAGTAAGTTGAACAAATGTTAAACATGTTGTTTTTACTGGTGGGCTCATCGAGTTTAATACTACTGACAGCATGAACTTGATATCACATGGTCTCATACAATGCATATCTATGTAACATTTAAAATTTATATTCGATGAATATGTATTATTATTAAATTCATACACTACACAAGTATTGATTATAGAAAATACAATTCTGTAGTCAATGGTACAAGTATATTACTTATATCTTATACAAGTACAAACATAATGTTTACAATTAAATCTTGAAAAGGTTAGGTAACTAATAATTAATTTAGGTAATGCATACATATAGGTACATACAATTATATTTTTCTGTATCTATATAATACATATATCATTTAGGGTCCAAATTAAATTAAAGCATACCTTTTTTACCGATACCAACTCTAAAACAAAGTGGTAAAAATAAATTCATAAGAAAGCTTTCGGTTTTAACTTGAGATGACATTATATTAACCATTCCTCCGACCGACTGTTCAAGAGTATAATTATCCTAAAAACAGAGAATATAACATAATATATTATAGTATCTATACATTTTTATATAGAGAGAATGGCAC
The DNA here is from genome assembly GCA_027580255.1 of Therioaphis trifolii. Lineage (NCBI taxonomy): Eukaryota > Metazoa > Arthropoda > Insecta > Hemiptera > Aphididae > Therioaphis > Therioaphis trifolii. The sequence continues at coordinate 62,705,400 of CM050405.1, read as the reverse complement.
TTGTATGTATGAATATTTCATTATTTTATTTTCCCATAAACATAGTGAATACATTTTAAAATATTAATATGATGGTTAGTTAATATTTTCATAAAAATAATTTAAACTACATTGAATTTTTTTATCAATATTTTTCATCAGTATTCATTAATTTATATTTGTATTTCTTACAATTTTAAGAATATAATTTTATAATTAGGATTATAAACTATAATTAAATACTTTTTGAACAAAATATTAGTGAAGATTTATAATATTTTTAGGTAGGTAATTTTTACTATTATTTATGTGGTGAATGTATGTAATGTATGACTTGTATGATGAAATAGGGTCTAACTTTAAATGTATGAAATGCAATAAATAATTCATTGAACCAATCTCTATGAACTTTTGAACAAATATGAATAAATTATATATTACAATAATACATTTATAAAGATACCTATTGAATATTTTGATAAAAAAAAATGTATTTTAGATTTAAAATTAAAATCAAATCAAATAATAACTTTCAAAAACTAAAATATATACTAATACTATCAAAATAGGTACTTAGTCAATTTTTTTTTTTTTTTTGAAAATATAATGAAGTCTGTATTAAATTATTGTTGAAAATTGCAGAAAATTTCAAGTAATTATCAATTATTTTTGGAATGAATATAAAATACTCATTACTCGTATTTGTATAAAAAATAAAACTATAATAGTCTACAATTTATCCATCTACTTGATGACGAATTTAAGAACTATAATTTATTTATTAGTTGATCAGTTAATTCATTGAATAGATTTTACAGTTAATTTTCTATATTACTAACTAAATAAATTATGAGGTTTTATTTTAAAATGTCTATATATCTAGGTATACTTTTTTTTTTGTACATACCCACCATATTTTTGTAAACCCCTAATAAAGACTTATTTATTCTATGATTTATTATGATATTCTCTATACATCGATATAGAATAGTTAGAGTAAGAATTGAGTTAGTCACTTTACTCACAATTATCTAACTTAATATTTCCTATCGATTGAATGTCTACTGAACTTACTCCTATTGCTAAAATATGTAATGCCAACAAACGTATGACAATAGCGCAGAAATGAGGCGGCGGTGTTTCTACGGGTATAGTTGATTGTTGGAAATTGTCAACTGCAGCAGTAGCCGTATTTCCTGAATCACCAACAATGATCCCCTATATAATAAAAAAATTCACAGTTGAAAAACATAATTCTTTTAACATATAATTGAATCTAGCAATGCATTACTTGACACGTGGAAATCAGAGCTTTGAAATGTGGTATGTGTACGATGAACGGATGTTCCGATAGTATTTCATAAACTCCTTTGATTAATTCTCCCGCAGCAAACCAATCAGTGTATCTCTAATGATATCATAAGTTATTAGATACTTTAATTATAATACTGTGTTAATAAAAAAAAAAGTATATAAAAAAAATTATTTTTGAGACAGTATTTACAAAATAGTATTCCAAAAATCACTATTTTTAACGATATTAGTTTGTATTTGATGTAAATATTTATTGAATAGTTTGTTCAGATTAGTTTGAGTGTAAAACTTAAAGTCCCACTTACTCTTATAGATGGTTTTTTATATATTTTATTGAACGTTTTGTCGAGTCTCCTGAGAATTCCTAAAAGTGTTGGGCGTAAAGCTTCTGCTGCCCAATCAACAACTGGTAAAATATTTGTCATGTACTTGAGCAGTCCTTTACACGACATTGTCTCTGGGTCATACGGAGAAACTTTCAACAGACTATGAGCAACCTCACCCAACCTCTATGAACATATTTAATGTTAATTGGGACTAAGTAAATTACGGAAAAATATTTCAACTAACGATTTGCATTCGGGTATCAAGAATTTCAATAGGTTTTCCTTCTTGTGGATATTTACGACTTAATTCGGTGAGCCTTGCATGACATATCACAACGAAATCTGTTACAACAGATAACAAAACATCTCTTGTTCGACGAAATTCATTTCGCAGTGCCTTAGAAACATTAATAGTTATTAGTAGAAAGAAAAATTTAAAGGAACACATTAATCTTACAGCATATTTTTCTTCAACTTGTATTTCAAAGTCCATAAACTCCCTGTCAAACGCAGATTTATGCATTTTTCGCTCTCCAAACATTTTGGAATTCGATTCTAGTTCTTTTGTTTCACCTCCAGTAGGCGAGCAGAGTCCTTTACTACAATTTCTTTGACTGGAGTCTTTTGGTTCCTGACTAGTTTTTTGTGGTCCATTATAATGTCTGTTCATAGAATTTTAAATAATTAAAAAAAAATATTCGGTTATAGTATATTATGCCATACTTTGATAGTGCTTCACTATTATTAATTAGTGTTTTTATGGAAATTATTAACTGGTTGATTACATCTCTTTCGATATCTCGATACATCGGTTGTTGAATGTGCTTTAAATAACACGGCAAAATTGCTTCCAATATAAGCTATGAAAATAAACATACAATTAAAATAATAGAACGTGTAATGATCAATGATGTAAATATTCCGGTATAAATATTGATATAAATATTTCAACGCTAGTAGAAAAATTAATTTTATTGTAATATGTTTAAATTAAAATTACACGATGAAGGATCCGATTAAATGGTTTTGCGCCAGGTTTGAAATAATATTACAATAATATAGAACTGACCGTAAACGTTCAACATTTTTAACAGCTAATTTTTACGTACACGCATATTGCATATATTGTATAATAGTTCCTACAAATTACAGAAAAATTATTATTTAAGTACTCACAAGCATCTGGTAAGAGCGTAAAGTTTCAGGTGAAAACGCTATAACCATTACGCATAGAGAAATACAATCTTGAATAGTAATTGTTTCGTCTTCATCTTGATAGCAGAAGTCAACAGCTTTTAATGGTTTTTCTTCTTTAATCAACTCACTTATATGTATTGGATCAGGAGATGCAGTTTCCAAGCTCAATATCAATTTGAAAAAATAATTAGCTTCGACCTAAATAATACATGAAATTATAAGACATTTGCAACAATAAAATATTTGATTTTAATACACATTCTATAGATATATTCTATACTTAAATAAAGCCGTAGCATTGTTTGATTTTTTAGATATAGCCATCTACTGGGTAAACACCTCTACAATTCGGATTCAGAGAATCAAGTGTATACCCAATATATGGATATATCCAAAAATCAAGTTATTCTTTTATACTACTTAATCTTAAGTGAATACTAAGAGCAATGCTTTTGTTTTTATTCCAAAATTTTTATAACAGATAGCGTCTTATTTATAATATATGATGCAATATTATATACGAGAACGGATCGGTAATTTATAATAAACTGTAAATTATGTACTCGGCTTGAATCTTCCAAATTGGTCACGTCATCTAAGTCTAATATGCTAGATGCACTGCCAAACATTTGCAATATAAATGGTTTTCGATTCATCAGATAAAATTGTTTTATAGTATATTCAATAGATCGAGTAACAATTTTATTCGTATGGTGACTTGCGTACAGTTGGAGCAATGTTGGAATAATCAACAGGTACCTGTAAGTGAAGTGAGTTATAATTGAAATTTGAATATTTATTGCATATAGTTAAGTTTATACCCATTGCTGGAAAATATATTTTTGAAGTTGCGAGCAGCATTTATGTACGTAGCCATTACATAACGCAATACGCAAGAATCTTCACTGTGTAATGTCACTGCTCCATTTAATACATTCAAAAACAAATGAATATCTCCCGAATAAGCAAAGTTCCCGGCCATAGCTTCAAACATCCGAGCAAGTAATCGAACCCAGATGAATTTATGTAATAAATCCAATCCTAATAACTCCTGTATAAAACATGTTAAACATATAATTAGGTAAAATGGTAAAAATGATAAGTAATTACTCTCATATTATTTAGTAAATAAATGATAAAGAAGAAAACGAGTAATATTTATTGTAGTAGACAAATACCTTTCCCATGTTTCCTCCTTGGTATAAATCAAGATCTGCATCTAATGCTTTCCTAGGAAATGAAGGGAGTTTGATTAATTCTTCATGTAAGAATACTACTCTTTGCACTACCTAAAACAAAAAATTAAAAAATGTGTAAAATACCTGTACCCATATATACTCATACAGTCGAACTTGGTTAACTCGAAGTTGAAGGGAACGGGAAAAAAGTTCGAGTTATCCAAATTAAATATATTTTTCTATTGCTATGTATATATTATAAATAAATTAATGTAATAAAAAATATTTACTGTGTATTTATTTATGAATTATGTATATGTATTTATGTATAGTATAAATAAACAAGAATGAAGTGTTAGAAAATTATTTAAAAAAGGTATTTATTTTTGTTTGATTTTTGTTATTTTGTTAATCGTAACGTTCGTAATGAATTTTTCTATTTTATTTAAAGCTGACTAACGAGTAATGACCTTATTTTATAGATGAACGAGGGAAATATCCAGGGCTGGCACGAAAAATCTCAACCCGAAAAAATCTGGGCTGCTTTTCTGAGTTAAACCCACTCAATAGTTAAAAAAACTCAGCTTTATCATGGGTAAATTCCACTTTTAATTTTTTTTTTTTAGTTTAAAGTGAGTTTTAGAAATGTACCTTATTTTTAGTACCTATATACTATAGTTACCTATAGCGGATAGCCCATACGAGAAAAAAGTAAATACATATTTGTTTGTTAGTTGACTACAAGTAGGTAAAAAAAAAAAAATTCAAATGGGTTTTTTTTAGAAAAAAACCCGGGCTTTTTCTCAAAAAACTCGATAAAACCGCCCAGTTACACAACACCAATTAAACCCAACAGGTTTTTGAGTTTTTTGGGGTTTTATTGGAAAAAACCCGACCGGGTTGGGTTTTTTCAATAAAGCCCGGGTTTTTGGCCAACCCTGGAAATATCACAATTTTATAATATTAATATATCTCAAAACTTCGAGTTATCTACGAAAACATTCGAGTTAAACAAGATTTTTTTTACATTATTTAAATAGGAAATTTTAGGGACCGGAGTAAAAGTTCGAGGTATCGACGATTTCGAGCTAAAGAAGTTCGAGATAATTAAGTTCGACTGTATATGATTGTATTATATAAAACACTTTGTGTTTCAACATTTGTAAGTTTATATGAAATATGTAGAGTATCTTAATTTTTGTTACTCGAAAATTAAGGAGGATGGGTAATTTTTCAACAATTTTGATTATTAGAAAAATTTTCACTATTACTATTAACTTATAAAAATAAGCTATCAAAACTGAAAGGATTATTTAGTTTTTACTAATAGAAATATAATTTACATACAATTTCATTTCTTACCATATCAACATTTTTTAAAATTGCCCACGTCAAAAGCACTTTTCCTATTTCAATAAACTTATGTATAAGTTCCTGACTCTGTAACTGGTTGAAAGCTTCGACGAGATCCATTTGGATCAATTCTAGTTGTGGATATTGTGATCTCTTGAAGAAATAATAATCTCTAACATATGATGTAGGATTGTGAATTTGACCTTTAAATTAAAGTGTAAATTTAATGCTATTTATATTATTTTATATATAAATATAATGTAACATATTATAATAATTTAGTAAATTTATAGCTATATTTAATACTCACGAGTTTTGATATTAACAAGGAAAAATTCTTTGTGCCGTTCTTCAGGTATACCGAAAAAATCTAACGATTCTTTCAAAATCTGGAAAAATTGAGTGTCTTCTTGAACAGGAAATTGTGAAGGAATGCCACCAGACATTTGCTCTGTAAAAATTGAATATAAGAGTATTTTATAAAATTATATTGTAATTTATGCATTTCCTTAATATTTCAATAGTGGATCGCTAGTTTATTTTTTATAGTGAAAAAATATAAGGTAAGTCGGTATTAGGTTCACTCATTTTTATTATAATATTTAAAAGAAAATATTTTATTCATATATTCACAAACAAATCTACTTTAAAACTCGAAAACGAAAATAATATATTAAAACATTAGCACACCAACAAATAATTGAAACAAAAGTATAACATTTTACAATACAAATGAAATTGCTATTAGTTATTATTTTTGCATTGGCGTATCCGTTTTCAATTATTTTTTCGTGATAAAAATACTTTTAATATAATTTATCAGATATATATTGTAAACCAATAACATAAATACATATTTGTGGAAAACTTTTACTAAAAAAAAAAATCAATAATCGTTTTTATAAAACTCGAACCTCGCCTTGTAAACGTGTTTATACTGACAAGTATTGATAAAAGCATCAAAAAGTGGTATTTTTAGGTTTTCTATACTACTAAAATATAGATTATATCAGTGATCCTATACGCGGTGTTTCAATTTTTCACTTTACCTTGAGGACCATGCACAACAACTTTCTTTGTTGAAGGAACATTAGCGGTAAGTAAAATGGATCCATCACACTGTTCTTTTCGCAGAATTTGTTTTAAATCTTTGAACATTATACCATGTACACTATGTACCACCTACACATCAATTTTGTCATGAAAGTTAATATGAACATTACTTCAATTCGATTTCGTCTTACCATCCACAAAATAGATAAAGCTGAGCCTATCATAATTTGACCCTCCTCATGCGGTGACCTCACGTAAAACATAACGTAACCTATAATGTAGTTGTACAAAATAAATGCAGCTTGATGAGGTAACTTAGGTACAAATCGTATTAAATGACGTAATAATTTAAACATTTTTTCTTGATTGTCTCTCGTTAGTCTTTCCAAAACGTAACGCAAAAACAGATTGCAGTCTTCAACCAGACAGTCCCAGATGACCTAAGAAATATTTCACGTATTTAGCTAATATGCAAAATTTATACGTTTTAATAGGTTTCAAACCTGATAAGCTGTTTCGCACACCGAATTGCCATCGGCTGTCACGGCCGGGTCATTAAGTAATGTTATAATTTCTATGACAGCCGAACAAAGAGCTGATGGAAATAAAACAGTTACTGACTGAACTGAATGATGAGAGACAACACGTAATTGATTTTCGTGTTCGTCGATTTCTACACCTACGCATTTTTATGGTTAAATTAAACCGAACAAAATTTCAAGATATGATTATTAACCTTCTTCATATTCTGGATCAGATAAACCATGATGCATGCTCGATTCGTGTGCTGCTTGACTATTAATTGGGATAGTAGTGATGAGAAAACTTTCTCGTTCGTTTCTCCTTTGGTCTTCTTTAGCTTCTAAAGCCATTTTGATAAGTTCTGTTTGCTGTTTTTTGCGAGTTTTGGTAGCCGTCACCAATGATCTCTTTAAAAAAATCAATTTAAAAATTACTTATACTGAAAAATATTTGTCTAATTATTATGGCAATCTTAGAAAATGCCACTAGCTATTAATTATTATAGAAGCTTACATGTGTATCCTGGCCGATTGTCACCTCTTCTACCTTGGTTTCTACTTGTGGCATCCAAGGTGCGTCAACAATGGGTAAACATTCAATGCCGATTTTCGGTGAAGTTAATGTAAATTCTATTCCGGGTGGGGGAATTCTAAAAGAATTATGTGCACCTTCTTCCATTCGAGGCCACGGTTGAAATCGATTTTTCCATAGAACATGAAACCTGTACATATATCATTATAGTTACACAAGAGTTTACTCCATCACAATTGAGTTTTTACTTCAAAATTGCATTTGCTCTGATTGTAGGGTCTTTATTGGTTAAACTACTATTTATCAATTCAATACATTTTTGCGGAGCTTTAAATGCTGATATTATAAATAATGTCGAAGACGATGCGACTAATTCTTGATTAGAGTCTAGTAAAAATTCCCACGCAATTGGTAATACATCTAGTATTTGTTCTTCAGTTAATACTACTGCCGCTTTTATCAACAAAGCCATTGAACAGTGAAATATATCATGTACCTATATTTATGAAAAAGTATTGATATTTGTTTGCTAATTACATAAATTTAAATTAACTGTTTTACTTGATTTTTTATATATTTTAAAATCACGGGAGGATCTTCATTTGTGTTTCTATTTTCTTTTTTTTCATAGACCTTTGAATCAGATTTTAAGAGAATTTTTTTGTTGTTTGAAATGTTTTCTCCGAGGTTATAAAGTAAATTAGAGCTAATAATCAAATATAATTATTAAAAATTAATCACTTAAAAACAAAAAGTGAATGATTACTTTTCTATTTTTCCAAGACTATCTTTTCGTTTATTTGGAGACGATTGACAGCTTGATATTTGTAAATTTTTTTTCGCATCGACTTTTGTTATCTGACTGAATTCTTCTGGATCTCCATTTCCTTCGAGTGAAGCCATTAAACCAAATTCTTCACCGTATATCTAAGAATAAATATATTCGGATTAATAAATAACATACATGACTATATTTCATGACAATAAGAAAATCGTAACTGTCACAAAATCTCGTATTGTAAAAATACACTACAACACTACCTTTCTGATAGCTTTAATAAGCCTTGAACATGACCTCATTTGTCTCTTATAACAAAACGGATGACAAAATGACTGATGAGTACAACTGTAGTTAAATGATTTGTTTATTTGTATTACAGTCTAAAATTATAGAGGAAATGTATTCAATAGACATATAAGATACAATCAGTATGAAAAAAATAATAAAATGAAATTACTTTTATCCATGGCATAAAATATGTGGTATCATCAGTATCGTTACTCTCACACGGGCTGATCGGTGCATGATCATCACTCATCATGGCTGCAGATTCATCTTCACCACTGACTTCACCAGGAATCGGTGCAGCACAACCATCTGAAGTATCACTTCGGTCTAAAAAAAAAAAAAAATTGCATTAAAGATATTTCAATCCTTAAAACAAGTGCAGCAAATATCACGTACAATCTCCGTCCGAAGACATTATTTCTTTTATTCCTTCTTTAGTATTTCTTCGTAGTTTCAAGCTGTATCGTTTAATCGATCCTGCCATACTCTTTCTTTGCGCCAAAGGATGGACAGTCGATTGACTTAGGCTTTTATTTTTTTTATCGTCAGTGTTCATTGTACCTGAATCATCCCACTGAAATAATTTACAAATGAATATAAATTCATGTGGACAGATCAGTTAAATTCACATAGGTATGCATTGTTCATGAACTTTGCGTAATTTATTTACTTGATTAAAATGAACGTTGGGATTAGAGTTTTCATTAGACATTCCAGATTCGGCATCATTGCGTTTCAAACACGTTTTTCCTTTATCAACCGGGGCTAACCAGATAAAAACAGATTAATATATTTTATTTTTTCGATGTCATTGAAATGATAGTTATTTGTATAGATTATAGATATACTATAGTGTAATCTTAGTAATTCCATTAAGGACCCGAGACCAATAAGTAACCAAATAAAATTTAAAATCAAATGGTCCGTGGAAGTAGACGATAGTAATTACTAAATTTATATTAATGCGTACCAAAATTTAGTTTTTGATATTGTTTTCGTTAGCCAATTTTTTTGTTATTAAATCATGCGTTACTTGACACCAGAAATTGTGATAATAACGCATAATAGGAACGATGCTCTAATAGTATAATGGAACGGTTGCACTGTACAGTTTAACATCAATTAGTAATAATTATTTCTCTGACAAAAACCCCAAACTAATAAAAATGACCGAGTTACATAGATTACACTATACAATTTAGGTATTCTACTATTGCTAATATTTACGATTCACCAATTATTGGGATGGGTACTTTGTACAATGTGTGCATTTCTATATCTATTACAAATTATTATTTTTGGTATTTATTTTTTAATGGTAAGTATAAACTGATCATAATACAGATTAAGGACGAAAATAATTGTTTATAAAATATATATATTTACGTAGGAAAATAATAGGTTAGGTACAATGAGAAATAAATCGTGCATTAATACATATTTCTCTTCATTATAGTTTTGATGAAGAATTGTATTATATGTACATTATACACTTACGTGTGATACAATTTAAATCTACTGCAAACATCATTATCATAAAAAATATTAAAAAAAATTAATTTAATGTATACACTATACGGGTATTGTAAATTTTATATAAGAACCAAATATAATTTGTAGTATTCGTTAGCTTGAACGATGGACATAACACGTGTTGCAGATTCCATTCATAAATATATAAAGACTAGAGGTGACTTATTAGAACACAATATTTACAAGTGCCATTATAATATAGATCAACATGATTTCATATTATGTGTTGCATAGGACATTGTAATAGTTTGCATGTTATCCATAACATATACATTATACATAATATTATATATAGTCGAGAAGTCGATCTTAGTATACATTTTCAAGTTTTAAATGTTAAAATTGAAATTAAAACGAGACCATCTATATTTCTAAAAATAGTCGATTTCATCAAATCTAAAATTTTAAAAACCTGTTAAAATAAAACTTGATTAATAATGTAGGTATGAGATTTTTTTAATAACGTTTAATTTTACGTATACGTTAGGTATAAGTAAGTTTGTTTTGAGTTTTTTGGTTTTGAAACCAAGAGATAATTATTGATGAAAATTTTATTTTTATTTATTATTATTTTTCAATCAAACATTTCTGAGTTTGTTTTAAATTCAACTGTTTTTGCAAACAAAAAAAACTATTGAAACTACAGAACATTAACTCTTTAATACCAACTATATGAAATTTACGATCTATAAAGGGTCTATAGGAATAGGTACAAAACAAACGATTCTTCCGAAAAAACGATTACTGACAAAACTAACTAGGTATGAAAACAAAACACATTAGGTTATTGCGAACCAAATACATTTCTCGATTTGATTAGATGTATGAACATCAATTAGTTCGCTATGAATTAATCTTTAATAATAAATTTAAAATATATATGATATTTATTTATAAATTTATTCAACTCCAGTTTGGATTTATACTACGAGCATTTAGTTACAATTTACTATTCATACTTAATGCAACCATCTCAATGTGTATGTATTTTACGTTTATGTTAAAGTAATTTCCTGTAGCAACGATAATCGTAAACATGTGATATTTAATATTTATTATATAAATAATTACTAAATTACTTTTAGTCAAAAGTGTTGTTTGCTTTAGTTATTTTTTATACAATTATTCACATAAGTACATTTTTGGTTTTACTACTCTATCACCACTTATTCTTTGTTCCTACTATCCATAGTTATCTAATTAACTAGTTAGTTTTTTTTCATAATATACATATTGTATGAAAACAAATATCACTCCACCGTTTTTAAACAATTGTTTTTCATTAAGTTGTTTCAAAGAATATTAGCTGATAGATTAAAAATTGAATGAATCCTTCATCTCCAATCTATATAAGCTAATATTCTTTGATGCAAAATTATCGGTTCCAGTGAATATTTTTACAATATGTTAATTTCACTGAATATTAATTGTATTCAATGATTCCTACAAATTTTTTAGTATTCAGCGATTAATCTTAGACAGCTTCATCGATCATGCATAATCTAAGATTTTCCAATATGTTAAATTTGGATAATATAATACTAACTTAAAAACTTTAATTAAAAAAAAATTTTAAATGGTTATTTGTATAATAATTATCAATTGATTCATAGTGTAAAATGTTTGTTAATTATTCAAATAAAAAAATGTAAAGAGTTAGAAATTTTATGTTGATACAGAAATTAACTGTATATAACTTCTTTAACATTATTTTATAATTTGTTAGTGTGTATAATTGTGCTTAAAGATAAAAAAAAAAAAAAAAAAATGCGGGCCGGTAAATTGATTTGTATTTTATGAATTAAATGTTATTGACGGATTTGGCGAATCAATATCCAGAGGAATCAATAGACACCGAAATCAATAAAACTTCAAAAGTAAAATCTAGGATAATTGCATTATAGTACACAAATATTTGATAATAACAGTTTAAAAGTATCATAAATGATATAGTAGGTATCATTCATTTAAATTGTTTATTAAGTTTTTAATTATTGGATCTATTACAATAAAATATGTTATATTATATAAAATATAGTTAATAGTATAATCTTGTTAAGTATTCTCTCGTTTGACTATTGTTCTCTCAATTATTCGTAATAAATGTAGTATGAACTGAATATAAAAAAAAAACAAGTTGAAAATCACGACATTTTAATGTTATTTTTGTGTAGGTATACATAAGTTGGCAATTAAGCGTTTATATGATTACTATGTAGAAATTTGTTTATCGGGAATGCAAAGCAAAATATTAGTCTGTCACAAGGCGCAAGGCAAACAAATCAAACAAATGTCAATACAAATTAATTTGGAAATAAGCATCGGTTAAAATTAGTTTCGGACTATATTCCATGCAAACTATTTTTTGTATATATAGTGCAATATTATTGGTCAGTAACACTGTAATTAGTGTCATGAAGCTCATACCGCGCTTTTCTTTAATTAGTTTAGCGTGTCTGCGAAGTTTGGTCAACACAGTAGTAGCAACAATGACGCTACTTTTTCGACTAACGTCCTCTTCTGGTTTTAAATGACTCTGTAAAAGCTCATTTCCACTTTTCTCCATCTCTGCGATATAACAGTAATGACATCCATTCGTTAAACAAGCATTCAATTGTGCCAAAGATACAATATGATTTCACACACAAGTTTTATTTGCTTACAGCAAATTAATAACTACAAAAGCTAATTTCAAACATAAATCTTTGGAAATAGAACTCAATGATCTATCTTTTAATGCTGAAGTGTTATTTATGACGCTGTTACATTTTCACACGTAATGAAATTTTTTCCGGAGTGAAAGTGAATTTATATATGAACACGTAGACGCTGTAAAAAGTGATAACTATTGATGAACTAAGACTAAGTATGCGGCTAACACACCTTGTTCTTTTTCACCAGATATAGATTGTAAGCTTTGAGCAGAAGCCTGTGAATGGCCCATCGAAGACAACGCCATCGACCATCGTCTTCCCTCTCGACTGTGAGATTGTCTTTCTCTTTCCCAAGCGTTAGACGTTACCGGAAGAGTTGTATATGGATTTGAAGGGCGAGTTTTCGGTAAACTTCTGTAAGTCTCTCGTAGAAAAGACGTTATTTCCAAAAATAACATACATGCAATTATTCGTAGAACCATTGGACAACTGAACATTCGAGAGATTCCAGATGCTAATACAGTAAGTATGTGTTTACAACGGAAAGCTAGGTATTAAAATTAAGTAATGCTTGTTATTACTTTCATCTAAAAAATCTTCTTCTTCATCTTCAGTTTGTAATTGACGTTGCCAATTTTCATCAGCAATGCATGATAAAATATGAGGCAGTTGTTTTTTATCATCAGAAATCATTTCATCTAAACGTGCAGCGATAATCTGTTTGACATAAATGCATAAGTAGTAAATAATGCAATAAAACTGTTTGCTAATCATTATGCCCATTATTTTCGATCACAAAAATTATGTTAATTACATTCTAATATCCATATAAATATAAATAGGTATAAGCTAAAATTATCTTATTGTAAATAGAAAAAAAACTTATTGGCTAAAAGACTTTTGATTAATAATTTAAACTATACATATATTAAAACACACACACACACACACACACACACACACACACACACACACACACACACACACACACACAAACACACTTTTTTCATGGAAGTTGCAATTTGAGGAGTCAACGTAGAAAATTATACGCTTTACCCATGCCTTGAGCACAATGACTAAAGCATAATATGGATCAATACGAAGAAATTTAGCATGTTATATTATTTCAAAATTATTAATACCCGCAATTCATAAAGGTTTTAATACAATTCACAAAATTTCATTAAAAAAAAAACCTTAACTAGCAATTAAATTGATTGAGATCTGCGTGGAATCGTATTCTAATACAATGCTTTCAAATTTGAAATAATATCAAACAATACTATTAACCAATCAGGAAAATGGTACATTTAAGGTGATTTAAATTAGCACCCGTTACCAATATCTTTGAAATGTATTGGCTAAAAATGAACTTCAACTATCATGAGTTTGCCGACTTTTTACGATTTTAGGATTGTTTAAAATTACAGAAATACAGTGATCAATGATGATATATATATATATATATATATATAACATACCTTGCGAATGTCATCTATTTTTTAATTAAACAAAATCACTTGGGGAATTCATGAAAATTCAATATAGGTACCAAGCAATACGTAAATATGCATTTTATGATTAAGTAATAAGCACGTAAACTAAACACTAAATCATTTAAATTAGTTATTACTTATTAGTAAGCATTCGTCAAGTGCCGTCAAAAACCCATTATGTTACATTACATGGTAAATGTAGAAATGTTAAATAAAACAGATTATTATTAGATATACATGTATAAAAAGTTAATTATTGACTAAATTGTCTGGACATGGTAAACAATACTCGATGGACTATAGTTACCTACATTTGAATTTCAACCCTTCCTTTGGACACAGATTCGTATGTATACTTATTATTTATTAAAACTTACATACGTAAGATTACCAGAGTTTGATAGTAATTTATGAAACAGTAAGAATCTTAAGAATAGATAATTTTCTTTTCTTCTTTGTCATTCAAAATATTAACATTTTGCTTTCGTATTTTTGTGAAAATTAATTCATTAATTGATTTATTTCATTTATCTAATGTTCATGATCAATACAACAAAAACCGAATATATTAATAAGAGAAGTTATAACAATATAGTAATAATAATAATAATGATAATAATATAAATAACACAAATAAATTGGTTTGTATAATATATAGATTATATGGATCAATAAATTATGTTCTAATTTTAAAATTTGTTAGTATTAAAATATTTCATTAAAGTAACGACAAAAAAAAATATATTGGTACCTATATTAAACGTTCTGTTCTCTCATATAAATTGTTTTTTAATCACAAGAAAACATATTTAATCGGTTGTAGTATTTTCATCACAGTATGATATCATTGATACCTCTACCATACGTAGATCATAATGATCAGTCAAAGAGAAACTTTCCACTATCAAAGTTTATTTATACATTAAATATTTAATATTTGTGTGTATTTACCTCTCCCCATTGACGAAAAAGTTTCCCAGCATTATGTTGAACAACAACAGACTTCTTGGCTCCAGATATCACAGATTGCTTAAAATTTAAACCAGATGGTCTTACCATTCTCATCCAATTGGACCACTGACCTTTATTACAGCAATGTACAAAATGACAACATTCCAAAAGAAAAACGGCTCTTGCCAAAACAGGCGTATTTGGCTAAAAAATATAAGTTATCATAGAAAATTCAATTATTGAAGATTTTAGAGTTATAAATTTGAAAAACAATTTTTTCCTACTAAGTCAAATGCTGCAGATATTAAATTAGCATCTGGTATAGATCCTGGGCCACACATTTCCATCATAACTGAAAACCGTTGAATTCCTGCTCTTAGTTGTTTGATTTGCACTAATTTTCTTTCTTTTAACACAACAAATTCTGATTGATGAGGATGGTCTCCATCTTCTAAAGAATCTCGTCGACTTAAATCTAAAAAAATATGGATTGAAAATGTACTGAATATTTATCACAGTTTGACAAAACTATGAACATACAGCTGCCTTGAGAATCTTCAGTGCTTTTATCTTTTTTTCTTCCTTTACGAAAAACATATTTGTTTAAATGATGGCCCATTCGTTTCTTAGTTTTTTTGAATGTTTGAGACATGCTGTAATATTTATTTCAATTTCATATATGATCATTCAACAACTATTAAAATAATTTACCCAGTACTATTCTTTTTAGATCCTCTACAATATGATTGATGTAAATTTGCTGCTTGTCGTACAAGAGACCCTACGTCCGATGACGAATCATAAGATGAACTTAGACCTTGTGTTCTTCCCCGACATTCATGAACACTTGACTTTGAACTAATCCAATTAACTAACACAACATAATTTATATTGAAAAATATTTTTCATTATGACTGTATTTACAGTGACCAGACATACTTATCTTCCTGTAGAACAGTACTTTATTTTTATTTTATTGTCTTAGTGTCCTTAAAAATAGATATAACCTATGTGCACCTACATAAAACTGCATTATTTTTTTCCAATATAACAGGTTATTATTAATATTATCTATAATTTATTTATTCATATTTTAAGTTAATGGTTTGACGGACTAAATGTATTTTTGCAAATTAGTATTTGGTATGATGATTCACTAGTACTACATAATGTTTTCCCCTCGAAATGAATTACTTCAGTTATACATTATGTACTTAAAGCTTACATATTTTTTGTCCCACTTATATATATTTTTATAACAAAAGAGCTTAAATTGTAAATATGCTTTTTTTAAACTTTACATCTGGTCACCATAATCTATGTTTTAAATAGTTAGATGTTTTACTTAAAATCAAAAACATAACTAACATATTACATACACGACCATGAAATCAAGTTTTTAAATAAATAACTTAAAATAAATACTTAAACAAACCTATTTCTTTAATTTGTAAACGATTTGAATACGACTTTTTAGAACCTTGCATACTGCTTTCACTAGGTTTTGAAACTAACATTGGATTTTTTCTTCGTTTCAAATTTATTAATGACATTTGATTTCTTATGTCTTCACTAATTTGATTTTCAAAAGCATTCTAATAATAAAAAAATGTTTATTTAATGATTTTGGTAAGTATTGATATTGAAAAAAATGTTTACCGAGTAACTAGTTGTTGTACTTCTTTTTTTAAAAAAAAGCTTTCGACTTGTTTTGTCCAAAACAAAAGGTTCTGTAATAGACTTGGAATGTTCTTCGTGATCGTGAATAGGTATATGCCTTTAAAAAAATGAATGCTCAATCAATTAAATTAATAATAATTATATATTTCTAGTTATAAAATTACCTAATAACCCGCGTCGTTTGAACATTGCAATGTTTTTCATTATTTCGATTAGCCGTGTCTATTAATCCACTTAACATTACACGTCTAAATATCGACGAATGAGTGTCTTTGACGTAACCAATTAAAAATCTTAGAGTGTTATAAATATCCTGTAATCATTTTAGATAAGTATATGTTATTATGCATATTTCACCTAAAATAATAAAATGCTTACAGAATTTTCAGGGTGTTTTAATTCTTTGTACGACATGACAACTCTGGTGATCAGACTTCTAAATATAACATTTATTACATGATACTCATTACCCTTACTACACACCATTGGTCCATACCCAGAGGGTGATCCACTCATCTGAGATATTGTATCTAGAGATTTTCGTTTATTATCTGTTAAAATGAAAAATAATTTTCATTAGTCAAATATGTAATCACCTATACAATTTTTGTAGGTCAAACTTTTAAGTGATTTCGTTCAATCAAGAAGAATAATTTATCATTACAATACTACAATACATACACATAGGCGAAAAAATTGATAACGGTTCTGTACAAAATCCGATGTACGAATGAATAAAATTAATAATAACAGTCAGAGAGTTGTTTTTGATAAAATGTCTCAAATAGTTTGAAAATTGCCGTTTGTCATATTGTTTTAGACGATTTAACAAACATTGACATTGCGTTCGTACGAAATTTGCTGGAGGCCCTCTATGCCCTTCACCGCAACTATGAGGACAACCCAAGTATTGTATTATCCTGTAAAGTATATTTAAATCCAAATTTAAAAACAATGAAAAACTTTTCGTGCAAAATAAGTAACAAACAATCATTAATCCAGTAGAAAATACTTACTTTATGATTGAGCTCATTGTGAGTGCATGCGCAGTCATTGGTTTACTGTACGTTAAATGAACTAAGTAATCTGGGCTAATATTATGTAAACTAGTGTTAGGAACTTTAGGAACATCTCCATGCCAAGATTGATTCAAAATTCCTAAGTCCAATAGTAATTCTAATAAATTAATAACAACCTCACATATTCTAAATGTTTTACATGTATTGACTTGATACACCGAAAAATGAATTGCCTGAAAAATATACATTTTGTAAATAATTTAAAAAAATCAAAATGTCTTATTTCATACCCTTAAAACCACTTCGAAATTAACATCCCCGTCTTTTGTAATGTAATTTGATGACCCGGGAACTTCTGCAATTTCTTCACTAATATATGTTATATTTGAATCTGTTTGTGACCTTGTTAAGTTTGACTGGCGGAAATCTTTGGATAGTTTTTGTCCGTGTGAAAATACATTGTCGAATTGAAAGTCATCAAAAAATTTTGCCTGGAATATCATGATTGATTTACATTAAAGTATTCATTAAAGAAAATTTAAAAAAAAACTATTTACCTTGTAGAAGTTAATATCCGGGGAAGTTAATCCAGAATGTTCAGTTATTGTAATAATTGGGTTCAAAAAATTTTTTACATTTTTTATATCATTGACCCTGAAAAATGTTAAAACTAATCATTAGACTCGAAACTTTTAAATGTAACTTATTTATGTTGTGAAATTTGTACCTAAGACTTGGAAGACTTTTTCCTCTATTAAGAAACCCGGTTTTGTTATTTTGAAACAAAAACTCCAGTTTTTTAATTAAAGGATTTGGTAGTTCTTCATTCGCGAAACCATCTTGACACTATTAAAAATGATATTATACTTAGTTTTACAAATTTATTCCAAAAAATAGTTGTACGAGTTTATAAAGTTAAATTAATAATTACTGGTTCAAGCATCATAACATCATTGATGTAATCGATTTTTTGTAAATTTTTTTCTGATTTTGACAAAAGTTTACATCCCACAAATGCTTTTAAATCTACAATTTTTTTCTTTTTCTTTATTCGTTCACTGGCATGTCTTGAATGCATATTCGATATATCTCTATCTTCAAAAAATGTTCTTTTTCTGTCTTTGATTATTTCTTTATAAATATTAACGAAACATTATTAGGTATGCACAAATAGTTTGATTTAAACGTTGAAATAATCAATGGGTAATTTTGTAATAAATTTATTTATTGAGTGATTAATAAATTGATTAATGATCAACACAAAATTTTTTAAATTTAGGTACATACCAGGCGAAGATTCACCCATATCGAATGTGTTTGAATAATGTGGTTTCACAATTCTACCTCGAAAATCTGGCTCATGATGAAATGATACCTCGATTTTTGGTATCGGTAACGAATTACTCCGTCGTCGTGGTTCTTGTTTAATTTTTATATTCTCGTTAATACTCTGTAATCTAAACGAATAAATACATAAATACCTATATATATATATATATATATATATATATATATGCACTATGCATAGTTCTTAAAACCCAAATATAATAAATTTAAAGCATTTATCTACAAATAAAATATTTAAATCTATAATACATAATTTATTATATTTTATAAAAATGATTCTATAGTTCAGTTTTTTTATATGGATATATTACATACACAATACACAGCAATTTACGCTTGAAAAAATTGCGATGGAAATTCTCATCTATGGAGGGATGAATGAAACTTTCGGAGACATTTTTATTGATATGATAATATAGGTATAATATAGGTGCTGTAGTCCTAAAAATAGAAGATGGTATATTATGAGTTATAATATTATATATTTATACCACCATTAGGTACGAAATTTTATTCTTATATTAAATACAGAGATTACAGAACTTATGTTATTTGATTGTCGATCGTTCATAATCGAATCTACAGTATATTGCCGTTCATCGCCATTAATGTATATATATATATATATATATAGTTTTTTTACAAATCGTGTATTTTGACAATATACGTATTTTACCGTTTATTTTTAGTTTTTAGTTTTTGGTTATTTCTACACAAAATATTGATAATAATATATTTATGAGTTTATGACCTTCATCTTTATATTATTTGATGATTTCACTACAACCAGAGCCGGATCAAGGATCAGAGTCGCCCTGGAGCAATATATATTTGATAGGAAATTTCTTATCAAGAAGTAGTTAAAAACTTAAAACAGTATAATATGTATTTCATGTAATATTGTATGAATAAGTTGAACCGTTTAAAACAAATTCATTTGATACTTTATATTATTTAAATCGATTAGACATAACTACAGAAGTCGTTTATTTATAACAGAATTTAAAAAAATTGTTTGTAAACTGTGATTAATACCTCTATATTCATGGTTATACCATGCCGCTGGTCCATCCTCATAATTTTGTAGATACATTATTCAGTGCTATAGCTTATAATTTTATATTTTAAAAATAAGAAAATATATTATCATAATGAAAACATGTAATTTTTCAATAGCCAACCTAATATTACTCGATTTAATTATGTATAAATTTGAATAACTAAACAAATACACGATATTTAATATTTATATTACAAAAATTACATGCCACCCCCAAAAATTTGCCGCCCTGGAGCAAAAGCTCCTTTTGCACCTATGTTAATTCGGCACTGACTACAACAGAGATTATACGACCTTAATCAGAAAATATACGGAGTTTATTAGAAATGACCAGAAGGTATACGGCGTATACCGCGGTATACCCTCCACTACAGCCCTGGATATATCATTGTTAAACAAATACAATCTTCGTTTTATCTAGAATATGTTATAGTAATAATTGAATCAAACTAAATGAAAAATTGTACATTTTCATTTCATGTACATTATTTTGAATTAATTATCAATTAATGGGATCATGATATCTGATTCATAAATTTATTTGAATAAAACGAAAAGAACATACAAACCTATGATACAAAAATTGAAGAGCCCAATAAACGCCTTCTTCGCACCACTGAGGAACGAACAAACATCTTATTACTGCAACATCCAAGAATGTTGCTGCATTTAAATCAATAGAAACAGATTCCTCTGTTAAGAAACTTGAACTTTTATAATTGTTTGACCCTGTTATTTTCTTTTTTGAATTCCTAAAATAAAAAAAAAACCATTAATTAACATTTTACGAATTTATGTAGTTTTGGTACTTTTATTTTTATTTAGACATATTATTCAGATGTGCAGGTATACTTCATTAATTTATAAAACAAATATACTAGGGAGTCAATTTATAATTGTTAATTTTCAATATTTTATAACTGTATTATTGTATTCTTACTCGAACCAGCCACTTAAAATGTATATATTATTGTCTATTTATACTTGTTTGTAATACAAAATAAAATTTTGGAGTACCTAGATTCATATTCTCGTATTCATGCGTATTATAAATATGTATATTTTTAAATACTTAATGCAATATGTATGATAGGTTACTCACAATAACATTTAAGAAATATAAAGTATTTACATACCCTGTTCTAATTTTTTTTTGCAACTGTTTCATTTCAGGAGAAGTTATTGCTGCTAAATCTTCATATGTGAAAATTGAATCAGATTTTCCAACAGGCAACTGAAATATACTTGGTTTCCCCTAGTAAATATAATGAATTCAAATATATTAATACTTTCACATATAATTGAATACAAAATATAAACCTGGTAATTATTCTGTAAGTTCTCCGCATTATTGATGTATTCTTCATATGGAGGTATGTGCAAAATCACCTAAAATATTTACTTGTAAAATATGAAAATTTATAAGAAACATAATTAATTTTTCTTGTAACTTACAACTTGTTCGTCTTCCGTACTAGAACTTTCTTCGGGTATGGTTTCTGGAAAACATTTATCTTTTGGGGATGTAATCCATATCTATATATTACAAAAATACATTCTCAATTCGCATTTAATAAGTTTGTGTAGTTGAAAATTTATAATTTATATATATATATATATATATATATATATATATATATATATATATATATATATATATATATATATATATGACATAACCAAATTAAATTTGTAACAATAATTTATTTTATTTAATTCGAAAAATGTAAGAATGAAATTTAAAATTTGAATTGGTATATGTTACAGATTTAAAAAAAATTATATTATGTCTTTTCATATCACTTTATTGAATTTAAATAGTAGAAAAAAATTTAATTTCCTAGACTAGTGGATGTAGGAATGAATTAATAACAAGAATTAATTCTCATATATAATTATATTAACCAACTTTTGTATCATGGTTTCTTTGTACAAACATAATATTTTTACTCAATTGTCATTCATGAAAAATATATATATATATGTTGATTCAAAAAAAAAATATTCAAATCGACATGTAAATTTATTTTTATGGCACGCATAAAAATATTGACCGATTATGGAAAAAACGTTAGAGCGAATTATGATATTTTTATGTGAACAAATTTCAAACTCAGACAATAAATAAACTATGGTAAAAAAATTGTATGTATTGTATGAACTAAGGGTGATTATAAAAATGTGAATAGGTACTACATTAATGCATACGCTAATGTTCATAAGTAAGTAGTTATGGCTACAAAAAAAATGATAAACTTACTTCGTCGTCCAGTGGTTTATTCTGACCATATGATTCATTATGGTTTATGTTATGGGGTGAACTAACAGATGTCGACATCGTACGACCGCTGTATTCTTGATTTCTCAATTTTTCTAGAATTCATTATAAGTGATTCATAACAGTTCTTTAGTATAGAAGAACACAAATTATTTTTAATTACCTTGAGACAGTCTCTTAAGATTGTACCATAAGGATTTAGGTTTGGGCTTACAGTGTGCGGAAAAACAGGCAATACTAGGCGTGCGATTGTCCCAGAATGCTTGCCACATTTTCAATCCACTTTCTAAGCCATTACTTATAAGATCGGATTCTTTTAATTGATTTATAAGTGGTGCAATCAAATAAATGAACAACTGTAAAATATTTTAATTCTTTAAATAATGATATTTAATAATAATTTAAATGATCAAAATATACTAATATTTACAGTCATCGTAGGAATATTAAAAAGGTAATAATGCGGCAGAGTTGAGAATGTTCCTTTTTCATAATCTGAATCAGCACATTCATCAGGAGCATCTTGAATTATCCAATGCAAAATTAGTAATAGTTTTGCTTCTATGGGCCCAATATACTGTATATTCGTTCCTTTTCTGAAATAATATAAAATTAAGTTGATATTGAATTAATTATTACACGGTATCAAATACATATTTTAATACATTTTTAACTGAATAACTCAACTTCGCTCTTAAAACGGTGGGTAATATAACTATTATGATGATAAAATTATGACTATAGTAATATTTTACATTTATACGTCTATGGTTTTTACATTTATTTATTTACATTAATTTATCTGTCGATACTTAACAATTTAAATTAATTAAATATAACGTCAATTATGTGCAATGTACCACATATTTTGTAATAAGAAGTTGTAACGTAATTGCGTTGTTTATAATTAATTATTTTATTTAATATAAACATCTATATAATAATTATAGTCTATTTTAACTATTATATTTTATAGTTATTAATGTAATACAATTATCAATTTAAAAATGGATTTTACCTTTTTTAAGACATTATATTAATGATTAAAATATTGAATAATGTACTATGATATGTATACAAACAAATTAAAAATCTATTACATAAAATAAGTATAATGTTGTTTTATTAATAGATTAATAGATTAAACAGAAGAATATAAAAATGTTATGATAGTACTTGATGTATACTTATGTATGACATGTATAAAAAGACGTTTAGCAATTACTATAAAATGCAGGAGGGAATCAAATTATAAAGAATAAGTAGTGACAAATTCAAAGGGCACTGGGGACAGAGAAGTCTAAGGATAATTATAATTGAATATGCTGCTGTTTGGTATCGAATGTGAATAGAACGATATAGACAGATAATACAGTGTTCTTTTAACTTCGGTGGATTCAATACAAAAATGCGATGTATTTTAACTAGCTATATAATAACAAATTATTTAATTTTCATTCGAAAAAAATACATAATTTCATAAACGGATGATTTGTTGGTATACAGATAATATCAATAAATCTATGGATTAATATTTTTGTTAAAACTTTCTTACGATATTTATGAAATTGTATTATATTTGTTATATGTATTACTTAATAGCATTATTTTTAAAGAAGGAATTATGTAATTGGCACTCAAATTTAAGGGTATAAATAATATGAACTTGGGATAAATTAAATTTTGATCAGCTATTTAATTTATTGAGGTATATAAAAATATGTGATACAATTTTATGAAACAATAATATTGATAACTTTTTCACAAACTTAAAAAAAGGCAGAAAATAACGGATTAACCTTTATTAGAGATTTGAACAACGACATTTTCCTAAAAATTCGTTTCACAAAATGACTATTTTTAATTTTTCGTCAAATGGTCCAATAAAATTAAAAATCAATAAATTAAATTTTATTGTTGTGCATGACTCAAGAATTCAATAAAGAAAAAAAGTAAAATAAAGAAAAGAAAAAAAGTTATTGTGATTGTCAAATAGATATAACTAACTTTGGGTTTATATTTTGAAATTAAATATTAATGAATTTAATGAATTGATAAAAATAATCTTTAATTCATTTCTCGTGTTGCTTAAAATACTAATTTTGACCAGTCGCTGCGACATGTCGTTAATATCTGTTTTCACGGAAATTACATTATTTGGTCTGCTAGACGCGACAGGTCGCGGTGGATCAACTTTTGGTCGCCGTGACTGACAACACCACTGTTCGCGGAACAGTATACATGCGATACATCACGGTGTCACCATGTCAAAATTAGTATTTTCACCATCTGAAGACGAACTTTTAGTTTAAGAGGTGCAAAATAACCAAACATTATACAATATGGTAGCCACAGATTATAAAAATATAATCATAAGTGACAGGCGCGTACACAAGAGGGGGTTTAGGGGTTCAACCCCCCCTCGAAATTTCAAGAAAAGTATTCAATATTTTACGAAATATATGTGGTTTCTATCAATCAGGGAGATATTAGATAATAATATGTTGGTTTTATTACTATTTATTAGTTTATTACTAAATTCTTATTATTGACATTTCTAATTTTAAAATTGATACGGCAAATACGCGCAAACCGCATTGTTATGGTAAAATTTTTTATAGAAAAAAATAAAATAATGAGAAATAAATAATTTTTCCATTGAAATTACGTAAAATTGTTTATATATAAATATCGAATTATACAACCTTAACCCCTCCCCGAAAAAAAAATTTTGTGTACGCGCCTGATAAGAGATATAATATAATGGAAAGATATATATACAGAAATCGGAAAATCTGGTAAATAAAATAATATCATACTACTTTTAAATAATTTTTATTACATCAAGTCAATATAATGATTCTGAACTTTATTCAATCAAATTTGTAGTAGATGATACTGAAAATCTACATTGTTTATAATCCTTGGCTAACAACAATTATTTTACCATGGCGACAAGTCGCAGTCGCGTCTTGCAGATCACACTAAGAGCCCGTTCACACGATTCGATATTTTCACCGTATCGGATATTTTCTCGATTCGGTGTCTTTCGGTTGGAGTGTTCAGACGGTACGGTAATTTAACCGTACACCGTACTCAACCCTACACCGTACTCGGTTTTCAGTTGCATTCGTATCGTATGTGCATCAAGACGCATGAAGATGGACTGGAATACATTTATAATAATATACATTTATAGTAATATACTGGTATCGCAAGTATCGTCAACAGCAACGGATTTCAAATCGAAGATTCTGGGTACATCCTATTGTGAGACAAAGGAATATTTTGGGCTCTTTTAATACGCTTATGTGTCAATTACGACAGGACGAAACAAAATTTGTGTACGGTTATGTTCTGGAAATGTGGTTGACGTTGTTGAGGCAGTTGGGAGTAATATTCATAATTTGGCCACGGATAATTATGTTGCATAGGAGTTGGTATTTATCGGTTAGGTTACTAATTTAGGTTTACTATCGGTCAAAATATCGAATCGTCTGAACGCAGTGTCTATAAAAACATTGCCACGATTAACAGGCGCGGATCTAGGAAAATTTTCTTGAGTGGGCCCATACATTGAATCACAAAAAATTTAATACAGTAAAATTAAAAATTGTTATGATTATCACATCAACTACAGAGTAATTTTCATTCAGTTTTTAGTATCAAAATAAAGTTAAAATGAAAAAGGAAAAATGCAATCTTCTTATCTGTCACATGCAAACTCATTTAAAATATCCTAGATGTTTTTCATTAAATCTTCACTTTTTTTCGTTCAATAGATAGCAGAGCTAGGTTATGTAAGTGTTTGCTGGTCATTGTTGACCTGTTGAAGGTTTTTATTCTTTACATGGTCGAAAAACTTCTTTCAGCTGTAGCACTTGAAATTGGAATAACTAAGATTCGTCTGTATATTTCTTCCAACTCTAAAAACAATGTTCCCAAGCCTCTGATAGAGATGTACACTTCCATAGAATTTGATTCGGTAACAAAAGACAATCGATATTTATAAATAAAAATAAATTTGTCACATGGAAAAATTACATAATACCACTTTTAGGACGTAGATAAACTGTTGTTTTCTTACTCTTCTACGCGATTATTACTATATTAGATAAAGTACTAAGTGTTTTCAAACATTGGACGACAATTTTAAAAATCAAAATCGTGATCGTAGAAAATTTTGGGTGGGACCAGGCCCACCCGGCCCACCCTATGGATCCGCGCCTGACGATAAACCGAATCGGTTTTTCTACCGTACGACCGAACACGGTTTGCAGTGACAAAACCGAATGACAAAATCAACCTAATCGGTAATTTTACCGTATACAGTTAAATGCCGTATCGTCTGAATATACTCATTTAAATTATATTAACACTGGCTTATACGGTAAAATCGACGATACGGCAAAACCGCCGATTCGGGATCGTGTGAACGGGCTCTAAAAATATAGTAGTCACAGTGACCGATCATGATCATTGGTCTCTCCTTGAAGACCGTACCTTAAATGTTATAAATTCAACCACATCATCATACAATAATAACCTGACAGTTTTGCCATGGTCCATTGGTTTGATGCCAATATGTAAATTGTTCGCTCAAAATCGTTTTCCGAAAACAATGGTTTATAATTAATTTCAAGTTTTTATAAAATATCATAATAAACGTATTGTTCATTAATCATAAAAGTAACTCATCTTTGCATTCATCACCATTAGCTTTATAGAAGTGAAAAATACCCATGGCACACTGTATGTTTGGCTTTTTTTAATTTTAAATGTAAGTACTGAGATTATTTAGTTTATATCTGAATTATGCAATTTATTCCTTTTGACAATCTAAGTTATTAAAATTTTAAGATCTCTATATTTTATATGTTAACTGTTTACTAGTAAAATATATTCTATCAATTAACAATTTTTAAATTCAATAACTAAACTTTATATTCAGTGCCGGCGCTAGGGGAGGACAAATGGGACATTTGTCCAGGGCCCCGCGCTTGTTAAAGGGCCCCGCGCTTGTTAAAGGGCCCCGCGCTTGTTAAAGGGCGCCGCGCTTGTTAAAAGGCCCCGTGATTTTTAATTATCATCTTAATACGACTACCGTGAGACACATTGACATTTTATATCAACCAATTATAAATCTATATTATGCCTATCACCAGTTATTTGGAAAACAATATCTAAATTTAGCCATAGTACAAACTACAGAGTAAATCGTTATCGATACAACGAAAGCGTAATATTTTGACGATACCCGTCAAGTAGAATTCCTACTATAAATGATAATATAAATATTTATTATATCTATGGTTATTGTTTTCTTTGTTCTATATTTGGAAAGGCTTTCCGCGTATTGTATGCCCGTATCGCCGTATTATAGAAGGGGACAAAGCTATATTCTTAAAATATTTATTTAATTATCTGTCATCTGACATAAATTCAGTTGGACATTAATTGAGTTTGAGTATCAGAATTTTATTCAGAGTATTAATTGACCGCAGTCCGCTTTGTGCAGTTCCTATATTTTTTCAAAAATTTCTGCATATCACAAGAGTAAGTTTTTATTTTATGAAATTATTATTACACTTCAGTTTAGAGTATAGCCGTATTAAATATAGGTACTGCGAGAGTATCTACAGTGTGTCAGGAATCAGGATTAGTATTTAGTTTTAATATTTATTGTTTACCGTCATGTATTGCATTTTCTGCCTGCCGCGGTCGCGTACTTAGATATTAAACAATTTATTATTTTATTCAAACATTTTGATGAATTAATTTATTTTTAATTGATGATTTAATGTAGTTGTTAAAATAAATATAAATTAATAAAATAACCAGCCCTTATGAATTTATTAGCCTACGATTTTCCACTCAAAGGTTTAACTGAAACTCACGCTACGCCACTAATTCTGTGCTGAGCGAGGTTTCTTCAGGAGGAATCGCACTCGAATGTGTTGTCTCCGTTTACACAAGTAGGTATACAAAATGTCAGTGGCGGCTCGTGGTGTTCAAAGTAGGTGGTGTGCAATTATTTCAAAAGTTTATTTAAAAAAAAAATTAGTCTGTTTTAACTTTTAAGTATAAATTTAATTAGTAAAATATTTATTAGCATTTTTAATTTTGAGATTATACAGTTTTAGAAAATAATATTACATTTTAGTTACGTATAGTATAGTTTATTTATTGTCACAACAGACCAGGGGCGGCTCCAGAGCCTAGGTTAGGGGGGGGGGGGGAAGCTATAATTTCACAAAATCTTATAACAAATAGAAAACAACAATTTTTACAAGACAAATTCAAGACGTCTATTTTTTAAATTGGCGAAAATATCAATAATATGATCTATTTGATCTAGAATATTAATTTTATTATAAACATTAAGTAGGCATAATGCTGATAGCCTATCTTCACTCATCCTTGAGCGAAGCCAGGTTTTCAGTCTCTGAAGTGTGGAGAAACTCCTTTCAGCAGAGGCAACACTAACTGGTAAAGGTAATAATATTCTTACTTCTTAGTATTCCCGTAGTCCGTACAGAAATGTGTGCTACGCAATTCAACATTCATGTTTTGAACATAATAAAATAATATCATAGTATCATAGTAAATTTTATATCAATATAGTTTATAGGCTTATTGGTTCTTCGTAAAATAGATAGCATCCAGCAGGTACATCGTCGATATATACCATAGACTTTTTACTCAAAGTAAAAGGTCTATGGACTATGATATATACACCGTCGTAAGCTCTATGGCTCATATTATAGTCCATATTATGACAATATCATAATATGCATTTTTTGTTAACAATATACATTTTTTTTTATAAATACGGGCTTGGGGGTGATAATAATGATGAAGAAAATAACTTAAAAATTAACAAAGAAGGCTATTTAAGAAGAATTAAATATAAAATTAATATGTTCTTACTTCAATTAAAAATTTATATATTGTTGTTGTATGTACCTAATTAGTTATTATTTTATTATTTGTAAATATTTTGTGTTAAAAAAAAGAATAAGAATAACCTAATATTATTAAAGTGTTTAAAATCGACGAAAAACAGTATTTTTTTTTAAATCCTGATTTAAAAAAAAGCTAAAATTTCACCCCTCTCTGAGAACCTAAAGGCCAAGGGCGTCCGCAGGAATTTGTCAAGGAGGGGGCAAGGTATTTTAATTTTTCAATTTTTGTTTCCTTATCTTAGTGATAAAGTACCTTATTGTTTTTGACGTGTTTTCTATCATATAGGTAGGGAACGTAAAAATTAAATTATTAATTATGTGTAAAGAGTGGATCTTTAGGTTATTACATATTTTTATTGCTTTTATGCAACTTAACGAGGGTGAAAAATGTGGACGATTTATCTTTCACAGAGTTTGAAGAAAAAAAATAATTTTGCATTATAAAGCATATTTTGGACATTAGAGAATATTTCGCCAATTTTTTTATATTTTAGATTATATTCTATTGTTGTTTATGAAAATTCATATATTTTGTTAATTTCTCGAAATGTGATTTTTTCTAGCAATAATTTTTTCTAGGAAAAAAAATAATTAATTTGATTAAAGAGTGATAAAAATTCAAAACCATTAAATTATCTACTTGTCTGTATTCGAATTGGTTATGTTCCTAAGGAATGGTGCAAAGTTATCTTTTATTTTTTATTAAACTATTATGTTTTTTTAAATTATATTTTATTATATTTACATAACTATGTATCAACTGATTTACATTTTTTATTATTCAATAGTTTACCTGTTATCAAGAGAATGGCGCTTCACAGTTATTTATTGTATCTATTTTAGAAAAAAATCATATTTGCATTCTTACAAATTTAAGGAATATTTAGAGAATATTTTAAGGTTTTTTTGAAGCATATTGCATCATATTTTAAGGTTTTAAGAACCTAAAAATCCGCTCTTTAATTATGTGTATAGTTAGAACGTTATAACTTAATCTTACAGTATTAAATGTAAATTTATTATTGTGTAACTTTAAATTAACAAATGCATTTTTTTTTTATATAAATAAAATGTAATCATTGATTTGAAAATTTTATATTTTATAGTATTTTAGTATTTATAATCAATGATACTAATGAAATTACGAGATTCTACTAAATATTCACATATAAAAGTCGAAACAGTGCATCTAAAACCGATGACTTAAAACACTCATAAAGATCCACATAAAATTTGTCGACCGTGGCACGCAACGTTTTAAAAAAAATTTTTTAATTTAAAAAATATTTATTTCGTTATATTTTATACTACATAATGATTATGATAATTGACACATAAAAAATCCAAGGGGGGGCATATTTGCCCCTCCCAGTGGACGCCCTTGCTAAAGGCTATTACCTATGTCCAGGGCCCCGCAATACCTAGCGCCGGCACTGTTTATATTTTATATTGAGACCAAATATTTTTAAGTGCATAAAAAAATATGGCAACTATAATAAATAAGTTTAACTAGAAATCAATAATAAAATAAAATGGTTTACTTTCAATGAATAAAAACTAAAATTATAAGTTTTGAAACAAAAGAATAAATTTATTTTTATTTCTCTTAAAGACTACATTAATTACTACTACTACTACTACTTATGTAATGAAAAATTTACCTGTTTTGAAGAATTGCTGCAGTAGAATGGAGTATGTGTGGAAGTGAAGCTTGAATAAGATGCCATCGTGGTAATAATTTAATTTCGTCTTTAAGTGTTTGTGGCAAATCAATTTGAGAGTCAAGAACTAACAACCGCTCAAATGTCTATCAATTATAAAATAAATTGAAAACAAATCAGTCAATGTTAGATATTTAGGACATATAGTTTAATGTTAAGCTTATAAGTTTAAACTAAATAAAAATATCGTTAGTTAAAACATTAGTTGTTTGTCTTGATTTAAAATTTCGGCAAAAAATTGCATACAATATTACAAATGATTAAAAATAGTGTTAATAATTATCTATGAAGTGTTATGGCTCACTATGGATTAAAACTGCATATTTTGAAAATTATATAGTTAGAAACAGTTTCATTCTACTTAACTTTAGTTTAAACTTATTTAAACTGTAATTTAAAGTTATCTTACCTTGCATGCTTCCTTCATTTCCTAATATATCGAAATGGATTCATTTTCCAATGAAAGCGTTTTTGATAAACAGGTTAATAAATAAAAAAATTATAAATAACTTATTTTTATTAATAACTTATATATTACATTTATTGTTGAATTCACTTTATAAATATTATAAATTTATACAATTCGCAATAAACAAAATGTATTCTATTTCATCAAAAAATAATTGTTTTTGTGTATGTGTATTTGTAATAGGTATACGAACTACAAATTTTAATTTTGAAGTTTCATTATGCTAATGAGGCCAGTATGATTATTTAAATTGAAAAAAATACACTCTTTACTTTATCATAAGAAAAATAAATGTTACATAGAACATCTCATAAATATTAATATATTTAAATTGTTTTGTTTGCGTATTGCAAAAAAAATCTTTTGAGGAGCAAAATATTCTTTCATAGACTGTTTAGTTTTATTAATTGTATTCGACGTACCCACGTTTCTATTCAATATTATATTTTTTATCAATACCTACATCTTGAATAATACAGATATATCTATTTCAATAGTTTAGAAATAAACACATATGGAATAATTTGACAAAAGTTCATATAGAAACAAATATTTCATATTTAGATTTATATTAGAACCAAATTTTTCTGTATAACTTTGATATGGTCTAATAAAGTTTTAATTTTTTACTTAAGCTATTACATTTACAGAATAAAAATATGCCAGAAATCAAGGGCAAATTAGTACTGTTTTTACCATGAAGTATCGAAATTGGACAAGATAATGAGGATAGAAGTATTGCATTTAAAAAAAATCATTGATCATTTCTTTGTTAAAAAAATCTCAGTAAAGCTTCAGTATAAAAATCTATCGTTTATATGAATTATCCTTTTTAGTCTAATTGTCGGTTGGTTCTTTTTTATCAAATCTGTTAAAAGTTTCCTTGTTTGACAAGAAGAAAATCTTTCCCAAAAGTTTCAAAACATGTCGTTCCAAAGATTCATAATGATTCGATGGTTCAATAATTTTTTGTACACATTTTAAAGTTAAAAATGTATATAAAAAAAAAGTCTATTTCGTAAAAATCGTTTAGTAAGTAACTTAAATATTTATAAAAAAATCCTGAGTCACGATTTTTGAACATTTCTCAATATCGGT